>BLSH010161854.1:2204646-2231418 GCA_018402905.1 Glandirana rugosa | reverse complement strand
TCTCAAGACCCGCTTCTTGATTGGTGGGAAGGAGATTCAGTGTGCGCCCTAAGCCCACCCTTTTTGAAGCCCATTGGAATCCACGCATCCAGTGCGCTGAATGTAGATTAGGGGGCCGGACGCATGGGTGGGGAGGTGGTGCTCCTGCGCCCCTAATGGATGGGCCGTCCCTGGTTTGAAGAGAAGTAATAAATATAATAGGGACCCTGTTGTTCACCGCTCACTCTCCAGAACTCTAGCCGTGTCACGGTTCTTGCTACTGAACATTCAAAACAATGCCCCAACAACAAAGGGAGCCAGGCCCCCGCCACAGTATGTTCCCAATAGGGGTGGCGAAGGGTTACGAGGCCCTCATCACTAGTTTACTCCAACTGGTGAGAGACATGGGAGCTAGACACAGACTTAGACTTACCTTATCAGACAATCTAAACCAATAGGATGACTACATCTCCATTGCAAGACCTTTCCCCCCCTTCTCCCCTACTCCCCTCCACTTCTTTCTCCCCCCCCACCCTTCTTCATCCCTTACCCCCTCCTCAGTCCCCCTCCTCTCACCCCCCCTCCCTCACACACCTCCCTGTTTAGTATCAAATACGATACAATATAAGGGTAAGCTTATTGTCATATGGATTAATCTAACAATACTATCTTCCATACCACACCCTCCTGAAGTGACGGGACAGCAAGCACATGAACCTGTCAATTCCTGCAATTTGTCAGTTTTTTGAAATTTGTTGTTTTATATTGCATGGCATGCTCTTTTACATAATTACAATCATTACATGATTTGTACAATATGTATATACTTTACCCTTCAGTTCATACTTTCTGTTTCAATCTCTATGTTATACCCCTGCATGGGTAACAATTTTCATATCTGTAAAGTGGTACTATTCCCAAATAAACTTTTTGGAAATAAAAAGGGACTTTCACACTGAGCGGCAGCCACATTCGCGGTAAAACCCGCTAGTTTTAGCAGAGTTTTACCAGCGATATGGCTCCGCCACAAGGGGTTAAAAGTGCCGGCGCTCATCGTTACCGAGGCGGTGTGCAGCCGCTATGGAAGCGCTTGCCATTCATTTCGTGGCAGGGCGGTAGAAGAGTGGTATATTACCGCTCCCCTCACCGCCCCAAAGATGCTGCTTCCAGGACTTTTTGTAACATCCCGCAAGCGCACCGCCCCAGTGTGAAAGCACTCAGGGCTTTCACATTGGGCTGGATTGGGGGAGATTTTTGAGGCGCTTTACAGACGCTATTTTTAGCTAAATAGCATCTGTATAACGCTTCAGTGTGAAAGTAGCCTAAAAGAGGAAGTAAAATTTCTCTGCAGACATTTACCTATAGGTAAGCCTATAATAAGGCTTACCTATAGGTAGTGTAAATATCCCCTAAACGTGTACTGTTTAGTAGATGTATACATTACATGCAGCCAGTGACATCTGAAGGAAAGGCCACGGATGCTGTTCCTTCCGAGCCCTGTGCCGTGAACGGCAGCTCCCACACGTGTGTGAGGGAGTGACGTCATCTCGGCTCCAGCCACTCAAAAGACCAGAGCCCCTGAACCCAGAAAAAAGAGGTCAGCCATCTCAGCAGTGTGCGGGCGCCGCTGGAAAGCTTTGTTCTAAGGTAAGTATTTCATAGAGAGCTAGTATGCGATGCATACAAGCTCAGAATGCCTTTGTCTTACAGGGTTTTTTTTGGGGGGGGGGTTTAGACTTTACAACCTCTTTACATGTAAAACATACCTGAAATAAAAAGACTGCATACGTAAACCTTTCCGACAGCCCATTTCTTGAAGAGCTGCTGCTTCACTGCTTACCATCCTCTGCAAGTATTCACACATTTCCATGTGTGTGAATAACCAACTTCCCCACCACTTACTGTGGTTTCTCCCGCCAGCTTGTATGTCCCTATAAGATGTAGGAGCTGGTGGGAGGAACAACAGCAAGTGGAGGGAGAAACAGATATTCAACCCATCAGACCAGCTGAATTCTTGCAGAGGACAATATGTGGTGAATCAGAAGCTTTATGGGTCTCTTTTTTTTTTTTTGCTGTTATGTTTTACATGCAATTAATTCTGTGCTGATAGGGTCACTTTAAGCCAGTGGTTTTTAACTCCTGCCCTCGGGACCCACTAACAGGCCAGGTTTACAGGATAGCTGAAATACATCACAGATGATATCATTTGCTGCTCAGTGATTGCAGTATTCTAGTCTGTATCTCCCCAAGGTAATACTTAAAATCTAGCCTGTTGGTGGGTCCTGAGGACAGGAGTTGAGAATCACTGCTTTAAGCAAATGAAGCCAACTCAGTAGCTAGTAACAAGTGGTAATTCTGAGTTATAAAACCGATCATACTAATTCCTGAATAATTCAGGTGCTGGCTGTGATGAGCTGATTTTACAGTAAGAATAATAAAGCTCTAATTGTACCATTTGGAGGAAAAATGAAATCATAAATATTAATAGATTTAAAATAATGTTTACTGCATTATAAACCAATGTAATCTTAATATGCATGGAGGGACAGCTTGACAATTTTATATTTTTAGACAAGACTGAACTATGCTGCATTACGTTTTCTTTGTGTAGACTGTAAATATATGTAGATTTTCTTGCTATTTCCTGAAACATATACATAAATATTACAATGCTATTATTATTTACACAAAAAAAATGTAATACCATATTACAGTGTTTATGTACACATTAATCTAAAATCATTTGTAGTACTTTTTATAATTCAAATGCATGTAACCCTTTTAGTGTCAAGTTCATGTATATAATTGTAGACCTTCTTTGGCCCCCGACTGGTCTCCTAGTTATTTAAATATAAAATAAATTAAATCAGCTAATGCATGTTAGAAAACTAAAGGTTTGCTGGCTGGTATGTTTTTTTTTTCTTTCATGGTGAAGGCCTTTAATCTTCTTAGAAAATATAGTCAGAACCCAAGACCCACCAACTTAAGGCCCGTACGCACAGTACAACAATTGGCCAACAACGGTCATCCAACAGCCTGTTGTCCGATAATCCGACCGTTAGTACGCACAATCCAACAGCCCATTTCCAATTGTTGGCCAACAGAACTTGGTTGACAAGTCTAGAAAACTTTTGTTGGCCAACAAGGCGTTGGGCAATTGTTGGCTCGTGTGTACAGGAGTTGGCCCAACAAAAAGTTGGAAGTGTAAACACGCATGCTCGGAATCCAGGAAGTGTTCGGTCGTGTAAACCTGTGTTCGTAATTCACAAATCACATTCACCTGAACTTCCTCTTTATGCGGTTGGAAAACGTCACTACGTTCGGCTTTGTTGGCCGATTACTTGACTACCGTCAGTACGCTAGACAAAACCGCCAACAGCCAATTTGGACAAAAGTTGGACGTTCCGTTGTCCAACATTCTGCACATGTGTACGAGACTTAAGAATCCCACACTCCTTTAATATGAACATTTTGTCATGTTTATGTCCCCTGAAGATGCATGTTTGCACAAAATGCATCGGGGCGGAGATATGCGTTGATATCACACCGCTACTTCCGGTCTCAGAACTGGCGGCCATCTTAGTAAGTGCACTGTGATTTGTTTTAATATATTGGCATTTGGATGCATCTTTGTTTTTGTAATTTTTAAGCAATTTTATAATAAAATTACTACACTATATATGACCCCCTGATGTTTGGCTCCTTGCGGTGAGCGCTTCTCTCTTATACAGTGGTGGTGTTAGTGGTCCAATGCCCCCCAGTGGTGTGTACTTCTACCATCAGGAGATCCCACGAGTGTGGATGGAGCTGGATGACCATGAAGGAAGGGTCAAGATTGTTTGATACAAATGTGCTTCTTGCTATGGATCTGGTGAGTGCGGTATCGTCCTCAGTCACAAGCGGTGTTGAATAATTCATATGGTGGAAGTCACAATTTATTCACTGGACTTTTTTGGACTTTTCATTTCCTTTTTTTTATTTTACACTTTAGTTCATTTTTTTTATTCCATTTTCTCATGGTTTATCCCATCACACTTTAATATTGATGTGATCAATTATTACTAGAGTTGAGCGAACACCTGGACGTTCGGGTTCGGAGGGTCGAACGAACTTTGGGAAAAAGTCCGGGTTCGGCACCGAACGTTGCCCGAACTTTATCCCGGACCCCCGAACCCCATTGAAGTCAATGGGGACCTGAACCTTTAGGCACAAAAATGGCTGTAACAAAGTCCTGACAAGTGCTAGAGGGCTGCAAAAGGAAGTAAAATGGGGGTAAGAGTAGGGCAAGTGCCTTACAAAAAAATGGGGATAGGGAAAATAAATTAAAATCAAATAAACTAGGAGATGACTTTTGAAGAATAATGTGTCACTTACCGCTGCAGCTAGAACCTCTCCCTTTAGAACTAGGAGATGATTTTTGAACAATAATCTGTCCCTCTAAGCAGAAGCCTCTACCTAGTGCAGTCAGATCGCTCAAAGCAGCAGTATGTGAAATCTCAAATTACTCCCACAATCTGATCGTTGTGTACGATCCCACAATTTGATCGTTGTGTACGGTCTTAACGATCGTTGTGTTAGGCAGGGTTTGATCTGCAATCTGTTACTCAAAGCAGCAGTATGTGAAATCTCAAATTACTCCCACAATCTGATCGTTGTGCACGATCGTAGTGATCGTTGTGTTATGCAGAGTTTGATCTGCAATCCGTCACTCAAAGCAGCAGAATCTCGAGTCTCAAATTTCTGCAATCTGTCCCTCAGAGCAACAGTAGTAGTAATCTCAGGATGCAGGATCAGATGTTAAAATGTCTGCAATCTGTCCCTCACAAAAACGCCGGCAGCTTACTCTCCCTACACTAACCCAAGAGCATGTGACATGCAGCACTGTGACTCCAGCCTCATATAGAGGCTGGGTCACATGATGCACTGGTCAATCACAGCCATGCCATTAAATGGCATGGCTGTGATGGCTTCTAAGGGCAAACCAGTGAAACGCTTGTTGATTGGCTGCCCTGCAGCTATTCAACACGCGTGATCAACTACCAGAACCCAGAACCCGAACGTTTTTTGAAACGTCCGTGTTCGGGTCCGGGTCCCGGACACCCCAAAGTTCAGTACGGACCCGAACGTTACAGTCCGGGTTCGCTCAACACTAATTATTACTTTAAGGATATACTTACTTTTAGGCGCTGCACTTTGTTTTACAGATTGTTTTTGGGGCTTTGTATACTTACCTGCTTTTAGCCGCCTATAACTTTAGCGATGACTCATTATATCTATGCTGACTATCTCAACAAAACAAACCACAGCATCAGTTTTGCTGTACACACTTGCATGCTTAATATGTATCAATGGCCACAACTTCTTTTTTGTTTTAAATAGAGTAGGAAAGCTTAAAACCACTGACAGATTTTTTTGTCATTTGTGTTCGATTGGGGAGATTTCCTTTCACCTCATTTCATGTAGAAGTGAGAGAAATCAGTTAAAAAAATTAACAAAATCCTATGACCATAGTCTATCTGCACCTATCCATCAACCTGCTGAAGAACAAGATTGTTCAAACTGTGTTGGAACAAAGAGACCAAAGAAAAAAATAAACAAAAAAATGACCAAAGAGAAAGTGTCTTTTCAAGTGGTGTTTGAAGTTCACCCGGTTGCAGATATAGTCAACATATAGAGAAGGGAGATCTATGTGATGACATCCTGACATTCTCTACCCTATTCTATCTTTTTAAGTATAGTTAACCCATTTGGATGTGTAAAGATCCATACAGCCCCTACACCTGCCGTATACTAAGACCTTTTCACGGAAGTAAGGATCTATGTGCCTGTGGGAACGAAGCCTTTTACCAAGCACCAAAGTACTTAGTCTAAGGCTGGCCATACACTATACAATTTCTTATTCTATTTCCTTTAGATTTACCTTCAGCTATGAAGTGCAAGGGCCTGTCTGACTGCATACAAATTGAAAGGGTTTAGGTCTGACCTCATATTATATGGTTTTGGTAAATCTAAAGGAAAGTTGAACAAGAAAATTGTATAGTGTATGGCCAGCGTAAGAAAACCACTTTTTTACTGACAACCACCATATTATATACACTCTCCGGCCACTTTATTAGGTACTCCTTGCTAGTATTGGGTTGGACCCCTTTCGCCTTCAGACCTGCCTTAATTCTTCCTGGCATGAATTCAACAAGGTGTTGGAAACATTCCTCTGAGACATTGGTCCATATTGACCTGATAGCATCACGCAGTTGCTGCAGATTTGTCGGCTGCACATCCATAATGCCACACACCAAAGGTGCTCTATTGGATTGAGATCTGGTGACTGTGAAGGCCATTGGAGTACAGTGACCTCATTGTCATGTTCAAGAAACCAGTGGTGAGATGATTTGAGCTTTGTGACATGGTGCATTATCCTGCTGGAAGGAGCCATCAGAAGATGGGTACACTGTGGTCAAAAAGGGATGGACATGGTTAGCAACAATACTCAGGTAGGCCGTGGTGTTTAACCACTTGCCGACCGCCGGTCGGCATCTGACGGCGGCAAAGTGGCTCTGTAGGGAAAACGCCGTCATACGACGGCGGCCGCCAGATCGCGCTCACTGTGTCCGGGGAGGGCCAGGGAGCGGGTGCGGGGGCTTCGATTGCCGCCGGCCACCCGCGATGCCCCCCCCGGAGTGAAGGAGCGGAGGTCCGTGTAAGTAAACACGGACCTCCGCTCTGTGTGAGGGGGAAGGGCTGTGATCACAGCCTTCCTGTACGTGAAGGCTGTGACCACTTCCCTTCCCCAGCTAGGGCAGCCCCCATACAGTTAGAACATGCCCAGGGAACATAGTTAACCCTTAGAGCGCCCCCTGCAGGTTAACCCCTTCACTGCCAATGGCATTTACACAGTAATCAGTGCATTTTTATAGCACTGATCGCTGTATAAATGCCAATGGTCCCAAAAAAGTGTCAAAATATTCCGACATCCGCTGAAATATCGCAGTACCGCTAAAAATCGCAGATCGCCGCCATTATTAGTAAAAAATAAAAAAAATAAAAACCCCAAAAATGAATTCTCATCATCTGTAAACGCGACCACTTTTGCGCAAACCAATCAATAAACGCCGATTGCAATTTTTTTAATCGCAAATATGATGAAGAATATAAATCGGCCAAAAACGGTGAAAAAAAATGTTTTTTTATATTTTTTTTGGATTTGTATTTTAGCAAAAAGTAAGAAATTTGTTTTTTTTTTGCAAAATTGTCGCTCTTCTTTTGTTTATAGCGGCGATCAGAAATGACGCAGAGGTGATCAAATACCACCAAAAGAAAGCTCTATTTGTGAGAAAAAAAGGACGCAAATTTCGTTTGGGTACAACGTCGCACGACCGCGCAATTGTCAGTTAAAGCGACGCAGCGCCGAATCGCAAAAAGGGCTCCGGTCCTAAAGCTGGAAATCCTTCCGGTCCTTAAGTGGTTAAACGATACTCAATTGGTACTAAGGGGCCCAAAGTGTGCCAAGAAAATATCCCCCACACCATTACACCACCAGTCTGAGCCGTTGATAGAAGGAGAAATGGATCCATGCTTTGATATTGTTTACACCAAATTCTCACCCTACCATCTAAATGTCTCAGCTAAAATCGAGATTCATCAGACCAGGCAATGTTTTTCCAATCTTCTATTGTCCAATTTTGGTGAGCCTGGCGAATTGTAGCCTCAGTTTCCTATTCATAGCTGACAGGAGTGACACCCAGTGTAGTCTTCTGCTGCTGTAGCCCATCTGCTTCAAGGTTCGATTCATTGTGCATTCAGAGATTGTATTCTGTATACCTTGGTTGCAATAAATAGTTATTTGAATTGCTGTTGCCTTTCTATCATCTTGAACCAGTCTGTCCATTCTCCTCTGACATCTGACATCAGCCAAACATTTTTGTCCACACTATTTCCGTTCACTGGATATTTTTACGTTTTCAGACCATTCTCTGTAAACCCTAGAGATGGTTGTGTGTGTAAAAATCCCAGTAGATCAGCAGTTTTTTAAATACTCAGTCCAGCCCGTCTAGCACCAACAACCATCAAAGTAATTTAAATCCCCTTTCTTCCACATTCTAATGGTCAGTTTGAACTTCAACAAGTTGTCTTTACCACGTCTAGATGCCTAAATGCACTGAGTTGCTGCCATGTGATTGACAATTTGTGTTACCAAGCAATTGAACAGGTGTACCTAATAAGTTGGCCTGTGAGTGTATGCCACAACACAGTGTTGATATAATAACTTTTAGTAGGGTTTCCCAAGACCTGAACATTATTTTAAGGGTTTCCTTCATGGTAAAACATTTAGAAAGGCTGCTCTAGAAGCGTTATTTCTTTTATTGTGACAGTTTTAAACTCTAACATTCAGTAGTGGTCACATGAACAAGATCTGGTTTCCAGAGGTATAGAAGGATCAGGTGTATGGTGACTATGATGTTTGAGGAAAGAGAGAGTTTGTTTGGGAACCGAGTGGATTTTGTTGCTCGTGGAATAGGACTTTGGAAATGTCCAAGAATATACTGTGGTTATTAGCTGGCATCCAAGAGGAAAGGGTAAAACCATTGTCAGCTTTTTGTCATGTGTGTTTCATTGGGGGGTATTTCCATGCATCCTGTGTCCTGAAAATTCAACAGGAAGTGAAAGGAAGTCTCTTCAAAGTGGAGGAAATTCACTCTCAGACAGCTGTCATTAGAACAAGTGTCCCCAGGATTAATCCTTCCTGTTCTGGTGATAACTCAACATTTAGATTTTTCCTTCCTCAGTCTTAGAGACAATGGTCACCAAATCTCTCTGGCAGGGACATAATAAAAAAATACACTCATTCAATTAGCTTGCTGGCTCCCGCTTGGTTTCTCAAAGCCAACAAGGATCTCCTCTGATGAGAACCAGGAAGGTCACTCAAAACAAAAAAATACAAGAGAAATGCAATGCCAAAAGGGTAAAGAGTAGAGTTGAGTGAACCCGAACTGTAAAGTTCGGGTTCGTACCGAACTTTGGGGTGTCCGTGACCCGGACATTTGAAAAAAAGTTTGTGTTCGAGTTTTGGGTTTGGGTATTTGATCACGCATGTTGAATAGCTGCAGGGCAGCCAATCAACAAGCGTTTCACTGGTTTTCCTTAGAAGCCATCACAGCCATGCCTACTAATGGCATGGCTGTGATTGGCCAGAGCATCATGTGACCCAGCCTCTATATGAGGCTGGAGTCACAGTGCTGCATGTCACATGCTCTCTGGGTAGTGTAGGGAGAGGATGGTGCCAGTGCTGTGAGGGACAGATTGCAGATAGATAGATAGGTAGAGATTACTACTACTACTGCTTTTAGGGACAGATTGCAGATCTCATCCTGCATTACAGAAAGATCTGACTGGACTAGGTAGAGTCTACTGCTTAGAGGGACAGATTATTGTTCTAAAATCATCTCCTAGTTCTATAGGGTCAGGTTCCTGCTGTTGCTGTAAGGAACAGATTATTGTTCTAAAATCATTTTGCAGCCCTCTAGCACTTTCCAGGACTCTTTTACAGTAATTTTTGTGCCAAAAAGTTCAGGTCCCTCGGGGTAAAGTTCGGGTCAAGTTCGGTACCGAACCCGGACTTTTTTCCGAAGTTCGGCCGAACCCACCGAACCCGAACATCCATGGGTTCGCTCAACTCTAGTAAAGAGTCCAAAATGCTTTATTGGTTCCTTAATAGTTTAATGGTTGCTAAATAACCATTTTGGATTGGTGCTCCTATTGAGTTGTTTTTTGTTTTGAGCAATAAACACCTGAACACATTTAAAATGTAAAACATGTTTTGGCTTTAGATACACTTTGGCGTTGATTTACTAAAACTGGAGGGTGCAAAATCTGGTGCAGCAGTGCATGGTTGCCAATCAGCTTCTAACTGCAGCTTGTTCAATTAAGCTTTGACAAAAAACCTGGAAGTTTTGGGTTTCTTAGTCAGAGCTTCACCAGATAGTAAATGAACCCCTTTAGGTCACTCTACAACAGTGGTTCTCAACTCCTGTCCTCAGGACCCACTAAAGCCCCGTACACACGCGCAGATTGTTGGCCAACCGAACATCCATCTTTTGTCCAAATTGTCTGTCAGCGTTTTTGTCTATCGTACTGACATGAGTCAAGTAGTCGGCCAACAAAGCCGAACGTAGTGACGTGTTCCAAGCGTACAACAAGGAAGTTCAGGTGAATGTGATTTGTGAATTAGGAACACAGGTTACACGGCTGAACACTTCCTGGATTCCAAGCATGCGTGTTTGCACTTCCAACTTTTGGTTGGGCCAACTTCTGTACACACGAGCCGACAATCGGCCAATGCCTTGTTGGCTAACACAAGTTTTCTAGTCTCATCGTCCAACTTCTGCTGGACGACAATTGGAAATCGGTTGTAGAATCGTCCATACACACGATCGGATTTTCAGCCAACAGGCTGTTGGATGACCATTGTTGGCCGATAATTGTATTGTGTGTATGGGCTTTTACAGGCCAGATTTTAAGCATTACCTTGGGGAGATGCAGACTAGAGTACTGCAATCACTGAGCAGCAAATTTTATCACCTGTGATGTATTTCAGTTATCTTGCAAACCTGGCCTGTTAGTGGGTCCTGAGGGCAGGAGTTGAGAACCACTGCTCTACAACATTAGGTATCACTCTAAAAGTCATTATTCAGGTTGGTGTCTAAGCCCGCGTTCACACAGGGGGGATCCGACTTTGGCACGACTTTGCTATTTGACTTGTAGCGCGACTTCAGCGCCACTTCAGGCGACTTACAACACGACTCCATGCCAAGCAACTTCAAAAATTCTTTAATTTAAAACTGTAAAGTCACTTCAATATAGATTGGGAACCGACTTGGAGGTGACTTTTATTGAATTCTATGGGCACAAGTCAGATAGAAGTCTTCTTGAAGTAGTACGGGAACCTTTTCTGAAGTCGGAGCGACTTCAGTAGTGTTCATTAAGACGGCTCCCATTCACTTCAATGAGATTTCAGATGTCAAGCAACTTGAGGCGACTCAAGTCGGAGTGCAAGTCGCCCCTGTGTGAACGGGCACTAAAGCCTCGTATTCACGATGAGAATATCGGATGAATGTTTCTCCTTTTATTTTGCATGCTAGTCTCATATCGAAAATATTTACTAAAGTTATGAAAATTCTTGCACGACGCAATACAACTTTGGAAGTGATGTAATGTGTTGTATTGTATTGTAATGTATTCTTTTGTTTCCAAGCATGAATGGTCTTGGTCTTCCGATTTTTTTCAGACAAATACTGTACTGATTAAAGGAAAATTGTATGTTCCGGTATCGTATGAAAAAACATTTTGTGTTTGTCCCTTTGGATAATTTTGCATAAACTGTCGAGATCGGCTCTTGAAAGCTGTCTACTAACGATCAGATTATCACACGATCGCTTCGAAAGTGGTATTTTTTGTCCGGTTTTCTGATCGACTTAAGAATTTGCCTCCTCTACTAGCAACATACATGTGGTCCATATCTGATAACATTCAGGGAAATCTGACAGATGGAGCTCCTCTCAGTTTTCCTTGTAGTATTACAAGGCATCAAACGGGTATCATGCCTGGAACTTCCACAAAGTGAGCTTTGTATTGCCTGCTCTCCCTCTCTTTCAGTCTAAGAGGAACCTATTGAGTGTTGAAATGTTAAGCTGACAAAGTCTTTGTGTTCAAGTGAAGCTGTAATTCTCTCAATTGGAAGGGTCGAATGCTTGAGAGGATTGTTATCTTTTTCTAGACAAAACCCATTACTTTCACACTAGGAGGGGAGTGTACTGTTTTCCTCCACTAGCACTGAGGAGCAGCTGAATAAATGAAGTCTGTTTAGAAAGATATATGTACTGCTTTAATGCAGCGCAAACAACTCTATATTCTTAGAAGGAACAGTACACCTTAAAGGAAACTGTACAGAGTAAATTATGCAGGCTGCCATTGGTAGGCCAATTGCCATGTGGATCCAAAGGCTTCTCTGACCCAGAACAAGTAAACCAATTAGAGGTTCCTCTGACTTCTCTAGCAGAATGCTTATTCCAGGCCAATGACTTGCATGGACACCCAGATATAAAAGGACACAAATCAATTCAGTTGTGCATTCATTATTACATCATTATTTTTTTTTTTTTCAAGTAGTTTAACGAATATGTAAACCCACCATTACATATGTGTCTGCTGTACCATGCACGTGCATGAGAAAGTATCCTGTTCTCTTTGTATTGCTTCCTTTGTGTGAAATCCCTTGTGTTCCTAATAGTCCCTCTGTATTCATCATAAAACCTGACCACACTAAGCAGGAGAACACACCATGGTCAGTTCTCTAGGTGTACTGGAAACTCAGCCTGCTCTCCTTCAATGATAATATTTGGGCTGACATATCCCTCCCCCCCTGCCCATTGTACAGCCACTCCCTGGGAAGATCAGTGTACTTGTGCTGCTGTTTTTCTTCCCTTATGCAGTTAAGAACAGAGAATCACTTATTAACTGGTTCCCAACTGGCTAGCGTACATTTACTGCTGCAGAGAGGCAGCATCCTGCGAATCACCGTCATGCCCGCCGCAGTCTACAGAAGTGTGGCCACCACTCGGGTGGACTCAATCTCCGCTGGCGAGCCACGATTGCCCAGCAGAGAAGAAAAACGGGGAACCGCCGATGTAAACACGGCAGTTCCCCGTGCTGTCAGGCAGCATGTAAGAGATCTACTGATCCCTGTCACTGGGATCAGTTAGATCTCTTATGCCCCTGACAGCCCAGCCCCCTCACAGTTAGAACACGCCTAGAGAACACAGTTAAGCCCTAGATCTCCCCCTGCAAGTTAATCACTTCACTGCCAAGGACATTTATACAGTAATCAGTGGATATTTACATTTCTGATTGCTGTATAAATGTCACTGGTCCCAAAAAAGTGTCAAAAATGTCCAACATGTCCGCTGCAATATCGCAGTCCTGATAAAAATCGCAGATCACCACCATTACTAGTAAAAAAAAAAAAAGAAATTTTAAAAACACCAGAAATTAATTCACATGGTTTGTAAATGCGGCATCTTTTGCGCAAACCAATCAATAAACGCCGATTGCAATTTTTTTTTTACCAAAAATACAAGGAAGAATATAAATCGGCCAAAACTGATGAATACATTTTTTTTTTTGATATGTATTATAGTAAAAAGTAAGAAATATTGATTTTTTTTTTTTTTTTTTTGCAAAATTGTCGCTTTTTTTATTTTGTTTATAGCGGTGATCAGAAATGAGAGAGGAGAGGAGAGGTGATCAAATACCACCAAAAGAAAGTTCTATTTGTGGGGAAAAAAGGACACAAACTTTGTACGACTGCACAATTGTCAGTGCTGAAACGCAAAAATGTGCTCTGGTCCTAACATGGGAAATCCTTCCAGTTCTTAAGTGGTTAAAAAAAAAAAAAAGTATTTTAAATGTTTTTTTAAATCTATACACAAATGCTTTGCCTTTAATTTATATAGGGAATGGGTTGTTTTACAAGGTGAGGGTTTACAATCACTTTAAGTACCTGAATTTGACTTGGTTTCAGCCTCTTGCTGACCAGCTGGTTTACCTGCCAGAAACACACATTTATTGGCAGGTAAACCAACTCTCTTATGCATTTCATTGGTGTATTCACCTGGAGTTTAGCTTTAAGGCCATTGACAGCCGAGTCACCAGCATTTTAACCACTTAAGAACCGGAAGGATTTACTCACTTCTTGACCAGGCTATTTTTTGCGGTGCGGTACGGCACTGCGTTGCTTTAAACGTTATACTTACCTCCTCTGTGCAGTGGTTTTGCACAGAGCGGCCTGGATCCTCCTCTTCTCAGGTCCCTCTCTGGAGCTCCCGGCCCCTCCCTCCTGTTGAGTACCCCCTCAGTAAGCAGCCTGTTATGGGTGCACCTGAGCCGCAGCTCCGTGTGTCCATTCAGACACAAAGCTTCGGACTGGCCTCCCCCCTCTCCCCTCATTGGCTCATTGACTTTGATTGAAAGCAGCTGGAGCCAATGGCGCTTCGCTGCTGTCTCAGCCAATGAGGGAGGGTCCTGGACAACCGAGTCTCTTGTGCAACATTACTGGATCTAGATGGGGCTCAGGTAAGTATTAGGGAGGCTGCTGCACACAGAAGGCTTTTTATCTTAATACATAGAATGCATTAAGATAACAAAAACCTTTTGCCTTTACAACCCCTTTAACCACTTGCTTACTGGGCACTTAAACCCCCCTCCTGCCCAGGCCAATTTTCAGTTTTCAGCGCTAGCACTATTTGAATGGCAATTGCGCGGTCGTGCGACATTGTACCCAAACAAAATTGACGTCCTTTTTTTCCCTACAAATAGAGCTTTCTTTTGGTGGTATTTGATCACCTCTGCTTTTTTTTATAAAATAGAGCGACAATTTTGAAAAAAGAACAATATTTTTTACTTTTTGCTATAATACATATCCAAAAAATGATTCTTCAGTTTTAGTCGATATACATTCTTTTACATATTTTTGGTACAAAAAAAATTGCAATAGGCGTATATTCATTGGGTTGCGCAAAAGTTATAGCGTCTACAAACTATGGGGATGGATCTATGGCGTTTTTACTAATATTTTTTACTAGTAATGTCGGTAATCTGTGATTTTTATTAGGACTGCGACATTGTGGTGGATATGTTGGACTTTTTTGACACTTTTTTGGGACCACTGACATTTATACAGCGATCAGATCTAAAAATAGACACTGATTACTGTATAAATGTCACTGGCAGGGAAGGGGTTAACACTAAGGGGGCGATCAAGGGGTTAACTGTGTTCCCTCACTGTGTTCCAACTGTGTGGGGGCAGGGCTGGCAGGGACATGACAGATCTAACTGATCCCGATTACAGGGAACAGTAGATCTGTTATGTCCCCCTCACAGAACGGGAAACCTCTGTGTTTACATCGGCGGTTCCCCTTTATGGCTCTCTGTGGAGAGCGCGCAAAGGGGCGGGCGCCAATTGATGGCGCCCCAGCAAAATAGATCCGCGCTGTAGCCATCAATCGGCTATAGCACGGATCTGAAGTGGTTAAGGAACCAGTCACACTATTAAGCAGCCATACATTCACCTTTTTTTTTTTTTTTTCGTTCAACTGGTGGGTTGAACAAAAAAAAAATAATGACCCGATTCCTCCATCCACACATTCGATGGAGGAATACTACCGCTGTGCTATTGTGTTCTGACGGCGGGGTACTATAGCCGGCGGCACTGATTGATCTATAAAAACCTGACAGGCTGGTTGTACAGAGTTAATCGGTAGATTGACTTCTGTACAACCAGGGTGCCCATACATGGATCGAAATTCAGCAGGTCCCTGCTAACCAGCCACATTTCATTCCATGCATTGGCAACTTTTACAGATTTCCTTTAAATACCAGTAGCTTCTATAGATTACATGTTATAAGGAAGTTTAAAATAATTTATGCATATAAAAGTGTTCATACCAGTTCAAAAATAAGGGGGTGTCTTATTCTATTAATTTGAAATGAGCAGGACCCTCCTAATCGTATTCTATTGTGTTTGTACTGTTTTCCTTTATAGTGTAAAGCGCTGTGCAAACTTTTAGTGCTATATAAATACTGTATAATAATAATAATAATAGACATAATTGGTGATTCTGCAGCTGGTGAAGTGTCACTGAGGTCCCCTTTTGGGCATCAGTCCCCCATTTGTCACAATGTTGAGTTAGCCAACCAGGAGGTGACATAAAAGGAGAACTAAAGTCAAAGCTCGTTTGGCTGTACGTCCCCTGTGGATCACAGGAGTACAGATCATTTTGCACTCCTGTGACCCGTTTTCAGCAGAGACCTGGATGAAGCCGGGTCCAGGCTCAGGAAAGATCATGACCATATGGTCGGGATCCACCCACATACCGGGACTGGCACCCGACCACTGAGACACTAATCCAGCCGCTCCCGCCCCTCCACAGCCCAGCGCTCCAATGAGCAAGGAGGGGCAGGGCAGAGAGCCGGTGACTCTGACAGTCACCAGCCCTTTGCTCAGGGAGCACTGAGAACTGAGTGATCAGCGGTGTTAGATCACTTGATTCTCAGCCTTAGAGCTGGCGGAGGACAGATGCAGCATTGGACCAATGCTGCATCCACCTAGGTAAGTATGACTCAACAACAAAAAAATCCCCATACTTTTTTTTCGTGATCCTGCTGCTGCTGAGTTTTTTCCAAGATCATAATCTCTAGTGTGACATGGACCTAAGAGCATATTCAACTTTGTTGTGTAGCCTATTATTCCAGGTTCTCTGCCATATTAGGCTACAGGAAGCTTGTGAGCTGCATTTGCTACCATTTTTTTTTTTTCATCTGCAAGTAACTGAACAGGATGTCAACTCTTAACAGGAACCTCCACTTACAATACTACATCTACCCACAATGAATCCAGTTCTGCTACAGTAAAAAAGAGGCAAATGATTGCAAAAAGAAAACCTTTAACCACTTAAGGACCGGAAGGATTTCCCACATTAGGACCAGAGCACTTTTTGCAATTCGGCACTGCGTCGCTTTAACTGACAATTGCACGGTCGTGCAATGTTGTACCCAAACAAAATTTGTATCTTTTTTTTTTTTTTTACCACAAATAGAGCTTTCATTTGGTGGTATTTGATCACCTCTGCGTCACTTCTGATCAGCGCTATAAGTAAAATAAGAGCAAAAATTTTGCAAAAAAAAAAACAATATTTCTTACTTTTTGCTATAATGCATATCCAAAAAAAGAAAGTATTCATCAGTTTTGGCCAATTTATATTCTTCCTCTTATTTTTGGTAACAAAAAAAAAAAAATGTCAATCGGCGTTTATTGATTGGTTTGCACAAAAGTTGCCGCGTTTACAGACCATGAGAATTCATTTATGGCATTTTTACTATTTTTTTTTTACTAGTAATGGCGGTGATCTGTGATTTTTATTGAGACTGCAATATTGGGGCGGACATGTAGGACATTTTTGACATTTTTTGGGGACCAATGACATTTATACAGCGATCAGAAATGTAAATATCCACTGATTACTGTGTAAATGTCATTGGCAGTGAAGGGGTTAACTCGCAGGGAGCAGTAAAGGGGCTAACTGTGTTCCCTTTGTGTGTTCTAACTGTGAGGAGATCTCTGACATGCCGCCTGTCAGAATGGGGAACCGATGCGCTTACATCGGCAGTTCCCCCTTCTGGCTCTGGGTCGCTGAGTCCACCCGACCCGCAGCCTCGTTCAGGGAGTGTGCCATCAGCGCGCGCTTGCCCCCTAGCCCTCGTGCCCGCGAGTGACGACTATAAGCGGCGATTCGCGGGACAGAGCCACACCGCCGCTGCTTATAGTCGTTACGCGGTCGGCAAGTGGTTAATCAGGTTTTGAATTCATTAAAACAGTTACAAAATGTAATTTCTAAATTAACCTTAAAGCAGAGATCTACCCACATTTCAAACTTTGCTCCATGCAGATCATTTTTGCAGGCTAAAAACGTATTATTTTTTTTCCCAGTCGATTTACCTTCTTTTTAATGCCATATCTGTCCTCTTCCTGTGTACCCTGTGGCAAGGTATGTTATTACCGGTGGCACATTGGCTCCTGGGAGATGAGTGTCATCAATCCCAGGAGTCAATGAGCATCACTGACCGTTAGCATCTTTCACACTGAGTATGCGCGAGATCGGGAGGTGCATGCTGGGTAGCCAGCATGCACCAAATCCTGGAACAGAGACCCAGAGGGCAGCACTGTACAGAAGGAGAAAAGTAAGTTTTCAATGCTGCATGAAAACAAAACGGGACACTTTTGAAGATAGGTAATGGTAAACAAACTATCGGTGACTATATCAGGGGTAGTTTTAAAAAAAAAATGGAACTCCGCTTTACAGCTGAATGCCAGGGAAAATGAAAAACAGCACCAGTCACATACACTGCCTCCAATAACGTGTAATTCATGTTTTGCTGGCTGCTGGTTACTGTAATAGTTCTCCATAAGGCACACAGAACGCGGTTCGGCCCTGCCCAGCTCCCTTCTCACTGCCTGTGATTGACAGCAGCGGGAACCAATGAGAAGACAGAGACTTGGGAGAGTAGCTGATTTTGTGCATATATCTGGATCGAAATTGGGCTCTGGTAAGTTTTGCAGGGGGAGCTGCATACTGAAGGTTTTTTAGAATGCATGAAGGTAAAAACAGTTCAGCCTTTAGAACCACTTTGAGCGAAGGTTTTAGGCTGGATTCACACCTATGCATTTTTCGTGCTTTTTGCAGATTTGCACTGCAGTCCATTTAACATGGTTTCCTATAGAACACGTTCTGTAGTGCAAATCTGCAAAATGCAAAAAGCACTAAAAATGCATTGGTGTGAATCCAGCCTAATAAAGGTTTCTCTATTAACCTCCCTGGCGGTATGATTATTTCAGATTTTTGGTGCTGAAAGCGGTATGATTATTTTGCATGAAAATTTGGCGTTTTATATTGTAGGCCTGTAATTCTTAGGAATAACTCACTTAAATCTGTCCAAACAACAGTCTAGTAGACATCCCGGGTATGATAAAGTTTGAAAAATTAAATCATAAATTATAATATAATAAATAACTAAAAATAATTATCAAAAATAATAATATAATAGTAATAAAATGTATTCAATAATGTAATCAAACCAAAAACACTGAAATTTGCTCAGTTGCAGAATTGTCGCTGTCGTCACTTTCAGTGTCTGATGATAAATTTCCCCAAAAATCAGTATCACTCAGTTCTGCAAATGATTCTTATTTACTATCAGTGTTTTCTAGCTGATCAAAAACCACTTTTGACGTAAAGGGACACTTTTTGGTTGCTATGGACATTCTCATGTTTCCAGGTAGAAAGAATGACATAAATAATATAAAAGTGCATGCAGGGCTCTGGGCAAACCACTAGGGACAAAGGGGGTGTGTAATGTTTTCATACAGTAATGTAATCTGTAAGATTACAGTGTACTGTATGTGCTGTGTGTGTTTCACTTTTTGAATTTGCCGCCGGTCTCCGTCCCCCTGCGACGCGGCGCTCGCAGGGAACGGAGCCCGGCACACGGAGGCATCGGGCGGTGGACACAGCTCGCAGACACTGCGGGGGACATCGCTGGATCCAGGGGACAAGGTGAGTAGCACTGCCTGGATCCAGCAATGCAATCCCGAGTGTGGCTCGGGGTTACCGCTAATGGTACTGAAATTCCACCCCGAGCCACACTCGGGATTACCGCCAGGGAGGTTAAATGATGCCTGCAAGTCTGGTGTTTTGATTTCCGCTTTAACTATTGCAACCAAAAAGGGGTTCATAACTAGATATAAGAAAAGGTAACACATGGAGGTTGATTTACTAAAACTGGTGCAACTCTGCAAAGAAACCAATCAGCTTCCAGGTTTTTCTTGTCAAAGCTTCATTGAACAAGATAACGTTAGAAGCTGATCTATGCACAGCTGCACCAGATTTTGTACTCTCCAGTTTTAGTAAATCAACCCCATAGACTTTAGACAATATTATTGAAGGTAACTGGTGATTTTTGAACCTTATGGAGTTCTCCTTTAAACCTCTCAGTGCTGGACTCCTCCATGCTCCGCACACTAGATCTTCTCATATAAGTGAGCAGTATTTCATCAAATGCCTGTTAGTCATTTTATTAAAGTCCCTAATAAACTAATGCACTCCTCAAGCTGTAGAGGAACAGGCTCACTGCGAACTACACTCACTCAAAGTCAAAGAGAATCAGTTTGTTAGAATCTTCATCATATCATCTGCAAATGGGCCATTTATCATTATGAGTTATGCACATCACAGAAACAAGGAAAGTGATTAGACTCTAATTACTGCTCTGTTTTTTACCATGGCAAATGGCACAAAAAATGTATAAAAGTCAGGTGGAGAAGATTTTAGTCATTAAAGGGAAATGATAGCACATTTTCAACAGTACACCCCGTGGGCTATTAAAGTAATATTTGGAAATAATTTTATTTTTATTTTTTATTTTTTAATGCTTGACGTTTCATATGCTGATTCTTGTATTTCAGTTTTTTACCACTCTCTCTAGAGGTCATCTGTCTATCAGGAATGTTATAAGCATTCCCTGCTCTGCAAATGGGCAGTCTGGATTGAGGGGCTCCAAGAAAGGTGCAGTTTACTTTAACCTTTTCTTGACTGTGGGTCATCAATACCTAGATGGCAGGTCAACTTTAGCCCCATCCATATGCATCAGTAAAAGTTCCACATTAGTCTGCCGTCTGCCCCCCCCCCTCCCCTCCAACTATGGCTGCTATTAAAAATAAAGGGGTGGTGGGGGGGGGGTTTGGGGGTGTTGGCATGGGCTACAACTCAACTATAATCCTAATTTTTGTTTTTGATAACTGTATAAATAAAATATTGTAATAATTATATTTAACTATTTTATAAGTACCTTAATAAATAAAATTACTTAAAAAATAAATTAAATAAAATTATACCAATTACTAGCCCACTCTCAGCCTGATTTTTGGATGGCAAGAAATACACTATATTGTCAAAAGTATTGGGATGCCTGCCTTCACACACACATGAACTTTAATGGCATCCCAGTTTTAGGGCCCTTACACATGGGCTTTCCATTCAGGTCCGCCTGCCCGTTTTTCAGGTGGACCTGAACGGACGCTCCATGCAGCGGCGGATGTCAGTGGAGCCATGTCCACTGACATCCGCTGCACTCCGATCCAATCCTGCCTGTGAATTACAGACGGATGGAAACCGTATTTTCCATCCGTCGGTGGAATCGGATCAGATGAAAATGGACAGGTGGTCCGTTTTCATCCGATCTCCATAGAGGAGAGCGGCGCTCTGACAGTTCCATCTCCGCTCAGGGAGCAGAGATAGATCTGTCATCCGTTGGTTCAGCGAGATCAGCAGAGCGATCCTCGTGAGCAAAAATGGACCCTATACATGGAAAGCCCCGTGTGAAAGGGCCCTAAGTCCGTAGGGTTCAGTATTGAGTTTGCCCACCCTTTGCAGCTTTAACAGCTTCAACTCTTCTGGGAAGGCTGTCCACAAGGTTTAGGAGTGTCTATAGGAAAGTTTGACCATTCTTCCAGAAGCACATTTGTGAGGTCAGGCACTGATGTTGGACGAGAAGGCCTGGCTAAAACCCCATACACACTATTAGATTTTCTGCAGATTTTCCTTCGGATTTACCAAAACCATGTAGTGTAAGGGCCTGCCTGATTGCATATGAATTGAAAATCTTAAAGTTTGACCTCATATTACATGGTTTTGGTAAATCTGAAGACAAGAATCTGCAGAAAATCGAACAGTGTGTATGGGGTCTAACAGTTTTTGCTCTAATTCATCCCAAAGGTGTTCTACAGGGTTGATGTCAGGACTCTGTCCAGTCCAGTCAAGTTCCTCCACCCCAAACTCGCTCCTCCATGTCTTTATGGACCTTTCTTTGTACACTGGTGCACAGTCATGTTGGAACAGAAAGGGCCATCCCCAAACTGTTCCCACAAAGTTGGGAGCATGAAATTATCCAAAATGTCTTGGTATGCTGGCTCCTTAAAGCCTCATACACACGCTTAGATTTTCGGACGACAGAACTTCAGTTTTTTGTTGAATGCTAGCCTCATGTCAAAAGTGAAGAGCGTACTAACAATATGAAAATTCTCGTACAACCAAATTCAACATCAGAAGTGACGTAATGTGTTCAATAGCTTTGTATGTATTCTTTCGTTTCTGAGTATGCGTAGTCTTGCACTTACGATTTTTTTGTACAAATGAAACGAAAATTGGACATTGTGTTCACATTCGACAATAATTGTATAGTCTGTACAACCAGCTTTTGTCATCCAAAAAATCAATATCAGGTTTCAAAAGCACCATACGAACGATCCGAAAATCAGAAGACCGGTTGTCGTACGAAAATTTCCATCTGAAATTTGCATCGTGTGTACAGGGCTTAAGAAATCCCTTCACTGGAACTAAGGGGTCAAGCCCAACCCCTGAGAAACAACCCCACACTATAATCCCCCCTCCACCAAATAATTTGGACCAGTGCACAAATCAATGTCCATAAAGACATGGATGAGCAAGTTTGGGGTGGAGGAATTTGACCCCAAAGTCCCAAATTAAATACCTAGGTGATCTATAATACATTGGGGGGCACTACAACACCTAAAATATGTAATGGGGTTGACTTACTAACACTGGAGTGCAAAATCTGGTGCAGTTGGCATGGTAGCCAATCAACTTCTAACTTCAGCTTTTTCAATTAAACTTTGACAAAAAAAATGGAAGCTGATTGGTTTCTATGCAGAGCTGCACCAGATTTTGCACTCTCCAGTTTTAGTAAATCAACCCTGTTTAGAAAATGAAAAAACAAATGCTCTAGAACTCAAGGGGATTTACAGTAAAAGAGACCAGCAATACGGTATGCTGTCCTCCTATTTCATAACTGATTGTGACTTGATCATTCTACAATGTCTGTATATGTTTAACCACTTGCCGACCGCCCACTGGAGTCTGACAGCGACAGAGTGGCTCGTTATTGCAAACCGGCATCATGTGATGGTGGCTGCAATAACTGGTGCTGTGAGCGCGCGCGTGCCCCCGGAGGCGCGCTCACGCACTCACTGTGTCCGGGGGGGGGGGGCAGGGAGATCTCCGTCCTCATAGAGGGGGAAGGGCGGTGATAACAGGCTTCCTCTATATGGAAGCCGTGATCATCCCCTTTCCCCAGCCAGGGCAGCCAACACACAGTTAGAACACGCCCAGGGAACACAGTTAACCCTTAGAGCGCCCCTGCAGGTTAACCCCTTCACCGCCAATGGCATTTACACAGTAATCAGTGCATTTTTATAGCACTGATCGCTGTATAAATGCCAATGGTCCCAAAAAAGTGTCAAAATGGTCCGACATGTCCGCTGAAATATCGCAGTACCGCTAAAGATCGCAGATCGTTGCCATTACTAGTAAAAAATAATAAAAAAAAAAAAAAGAAATGAATTCTCATCATCCGTAAACGCAGCAACTTTTGCGCAAATACACGCCGATTGCGATTTTTTTTTACCAAAAATATGAGGAAGAATCTAAATCGGCCAAAACCGATGGAAAAAAAATGTTTTTTTATATTTTTTTTTGGATTTGTATTTTAGCAAAAAGTAAGAAATTTGTTTTTTTTTTTTGCAAAATTGTCGCTCTTCTTTTGTTTATGGCGGCGATCAGAAATGACACAGAGGTGATCAAATACCAACAAAATAAAGCTCTATTTGTGGGGGAAAAAAAGGATGCAAATTTTGTTTGGGTACAACGTCGCACGACCGTGCAATTGTCAGTTAAATTGACGCAGTGCCGAATTGCAAAAAGTGCTCTGGTCCTAAAGTGTGAAATCCTTCTGGGGCTGAAGTGGTTAAACTCAATAAAAACTTTGTGGAACAAAGGCATGGAAATTAAAGTGGTTAATCAGTTCCCGAGTGGCCCGCGTAGATTTACTGCTGCAGAGTGGCAGCATCCTATGAATCACCGTCTGCAGGAGTGTGGCCGCGGCTCAGGCGGACTCGATCTCCACCGCGATTGCCTAGCAGAGAACAAAAACGGAGAACCGCCGATGTAGCAGCAGTTCCCAGCTCTGTCAGGCAGCAAGTAAGAGATCTAGTGATCCCTGTCTCTGGGATCAGTTAGATCTCTGGTGCCCCTGGCTGCGATAACTAGTGCTGTGAGCACGTGCGTGCCGCCAGAGGCGCGCTCGCGCGCTCACTGTGTCCGTGGGGGCAGGGAGCGGATACGGTGGACTCGATCGCCGCCGGCTACCCGCGATGGCCCCCCCCCCCCGCACTGAGAGAACGGAGGTCCGTGTAAGTAAACACGGATCTCCGTTCTCATAGAGGGGGAAGAGCGGTGATAACATGCTTCCTCGATATGGAAGCTGTGATCATCCCCTTCCCCCAGCCAGGGCAGCCCCCTCACAGTTAGAACACGCCCAGGGAACACACTTAACCCCTAGATGACCCCTGCAGGTTAACCCCTTCACTGCCAATGACATTTATACAGTAATCAGTGGATATTTAAATTTTCAATCGCTGTATAAGTCATTGGTCCCAAAAAAGTGTCAAAAATGTCCGACATGTCCACTGCAATATCGCATTCCCAATAAAAATCGCAGATCGCCGCCATTATTAGAAAAAAAAATTGTAAAAATGCCAGAAATGAATTCTCATGGTTTGTAAACGCGTCAACTTTTGTGCAAACCAATTAATAAACGCCGATTGCGGGGTTTTTTATCAAAAAATATGAGGAATACGAATAACTCGGCCAAAACTGATGAATAAATTAGTTTTTTTACATTTTTTTTTGGATTTGTATTTTAGCAAAAAGTAAGAAATATAGTTTTTTTGCAAAATTGTCAGGATTTTTTTTGTTTATAGCGGTGATCAGAAATGATGCAGAGGGGATCAAATACCACCAAAAGAAAGCTCTATTTGTGGGAAAAAAAGGATGAAAATTTAGTTTGGGTGCAACGTCGCTCGACCGCGCAATTGTCAGTTAAAGTGACGCAGTGCCGAATCGCAAAAAAGTGCTCTGGTCCTAACGTGAGAAATCCTTCCGGTCCTCCTATCATTTTCAGTAAGGAAGCTGCCATCTTGGCCTCTGTTTAATCTACAACTGCCATGATGCTGCACATGTGATCAGCTATGACACCAGCGATTGGATGGTTTGACAGTTTGGTTTAGAGCACAGCCAATGGGAGTGTTACATTTCCGGCACATGCCAGAAATGTGACTGGTTTTTAACCTGTTAAATGCATGGGTTTACTACCGCTTTAAGTGGTTAATGCATAAGTGGACTGATATTTTTTTTATTTTTTTAGCTCCAGCCTTACTTTAGGGTTATTCATCATAGAGCAAATGCATTGCACAATAGCATTTAACAATGAATTCTCTAACGTTAAATAGTGGTAGCAGCAGTAAAAAAACCTGACTTGCCTCCGGTAAGAGGGGCCTCCAAGTGTTTCCACCTGATGCACTAATACTCACCGCTCAGTCTTCTGACATTGGCTTCTAATCAACAGACTCAGCCTTTGTCAGTGGACAAGTGATTTCAGCGTGTGAGGCGGCTATAATGGCCTGACTGACATCTCAGCCAGATAAACACAAGAGAAAAACAGACATGGGAACAATCTCCGTATTCATGATCTCCACTCGAGCGGGTTAAAAGGATTTGCTGGCCAAGGGCACATCACTTCAGGCTAATCTGCTCAACCAAAACATTGCCAAAGTATGGCCAGAAAAATAGACGACTAACACAGAAGAGACCTCTTATCCAATCCGAGGGCCCCATTCTCACTGCGGCTAAAGGAAAATGAAAAGCGGTTTTATGAGGAGGCTGACAATGCGACACAATGTGAAATCTCTCCTAGCTGCTTTTATATACAAAACAAGTATTATGCTTCTTTTTAAACGTCAAGCAAATGTAAATGTAACTCAATCTAAAATGTATTTCTCTGTTTTGGGGTCCAGGGCCCTGGCGTGGAGATCTCCCCTGATCCAGGCACAGTGGAGGCATTTATAGCTTAAAGTGGAACTTCAGTCATTTTTTTCATCTTTCCATCTATTAAATCTTCTGCCCATGTTGTTTTAACTTTGGGTATGAAAACATTTTTTTTCTGCCAGTAAATACCTTATACAGCCCACTTCCTGTTTCTTGGCTGGAGAAATGCCTTGGCATTTGACATCATGCACAGCTCTCTCTGCCAGGAAGGGAGGGGGGTGAGTCATAAAAGGGCCAATGAGAGCTGCAGGTGTGCCCCTGTGTAAATCCAGGAAGTGAACAGGCAGCAGCTTCAGCTGCCCACAGTTAAAATGGCTGCAGCCAGATTCGCTGGAGGGAAATTTCTGCAACATATTTGGCAAGTACAGAATCAGAGTATATATAACATAATATGCAAAGTGTTTGGAGGGAAGCTTCAGAATGGCAAATATGTTTTCATTACAAAATATGTGAGCAGACTGCTGTTCTTTAAGTCCAGCTATTTTTTTGAAGCTGATATAAAGGACACTGAATGAGGCTACTTTCAGACTCCTACACAGGGCCACTGTTAGAAATCATGGGGCCTTATACAGCCCTCCTGATGCCCCCCCAACCATGCCTACACCCCACCGCAGCAGAAAAGCAGCACTGACTTTATCCGTCCACACCCAGGGCCAGCACTACCATAAGGCATACGGGCTAAGGGGGGGCTAATATCTGGATCCCCTGCCACTTGCCAGGGATTCTGATTATAAAACTAGCTGTCCCCTCAGCAGGCAAACCAACACTTCCACGATGTGCCAGGTAGGAGAGAGGGCGCATCCTGGAACTGTTAGCTTGCCTGCATGTTTAGTAAGCTGCTGGGAGAGCAGGAACGTGCAGTGAGGTTCAGTGGGGCGATGAACTTACAGAGTAGGATGGAGCCGTGGGCGGATCCCAGGTACATGCAGGGAGGAAGAGGGGGCGGGGTCCTGCTGTTCCGCTGTCAGGCAAGCCCAGGTATGGCGGTGTGCGCGCCTGGCTATGCGGGGTGGAGGAGGCTCCCCACCCTTTGCTGGCGCTGCCGCCAGCCAGATGGAGATCTTATGACTGGCCGGGACACAACCAATCATCCTGGTCCTGAATGTCAGACAGTGATGCCATCTAGAGGAGCTGCAGGACTGGTAAGATCTTGTAGCACCTTCACAACCAAACGGACGACTCCCCTGTCGATCAAAATATTAGTCTTAGGGACCGTTCACCGTCCCCTAGG
>BLSH010161854.1:2172805-2184190 GCA_018402905.1 Glandirana rugosa | reverse complement strand
TTGAACATCAACCAAGAGTGCAACTTAGGCATTGACACATTAGGGTTGATACAAACCAGTGACATCACCAAGGTTGCATACTACCCATTCACTAAAATAAAACAGTGACATCACTGAAAATTAAATCTATCCGTTTACTACAAACCAGTGACATCGCTGAGAGTGCTACATATCCATTCATTACATACCAGTGGCATTAATGAGAATGCAAATTATTTATTCAATATGAGACAGTGATATCATTGACAATGCAACCTATCCATTGACTACAACTGGCATCAGTGAGAATGCAACCTTACCTATCCATTCACTACACACCAGTAGATGCACTGAAGATGCAACTTATTAATTTACTACATACCAGAACCATCACCGAGAATGCCACATATCCATTCATAATATACCATTGACGTCACAAGAAGTAACCTATTTACTAAAAGCTAGTGCACAGGCTATGTACAATAAAATATCTACATGATCTGAACATGCAGTTAAAGTGTTCAATCACCTCTGTAGCTGTAGACATCATGGAGAAATTAGTCTTCAAGGTTATCCCCTTTACTTTCTATAGCAGCAGTATCTGGGCAGACTAACAGCCATCTAATGTAAACAAGCACCCTATTAATACACACTTTAGCGTCTATGTTATAATAACTGAGAATTAATTACTTCACAGTTTATGCATGCTACAGAGGTCAAGAAAAGCTTGTTTTAAAACAGAAGTATGGCAAACGCTTTTTTGCAGCACTCCTCCTGTGGTTCAGAGGAGTGAAATTACTTTTACAATATAAATATATATATATATATATACAGTATATATATATATATATATATATATATATATATATATATGTATATATTTTAGCAGAGACCCTAGAGAATGAAGTGGCGAATGTTGCAATTTTTTATGTCACACGGTATTTGTGCAACAGTTTTTCAAATGCAATTTTTTGGAAAAAAACACTTCAATGAATTGTAATGCAAAAACAGAAGATGTTACAGCGAGTAACTAGATACCTAACATGTAACGCTTTAAAATTGTGCATGTTCATGGAATGGTGACATTATTTACAAGTTACCTGTTTAGAGTTACAAAGGAGGTCTGGTACTAGAATTATTGCTCTTGCTCCAACATTTATGGTGATACCTCACATGTGTGATGCGAACACCGTTTACATAGGTGTATGCAATTTACGTATGCGTTCGTTTCTGCACACGAGCATGGAAGAATGGGGCCACTATTTATTTTTTACACTGTCCCTTTTTTTTTCAATCACTTTTATTCCTATTATAAGGAATGTAAACATCCCTTGTAATAGAAATAATAGAAATAAGAGATGACAGGTCAGACCCCAAATCTCTCCTCTATGTTTGAAAACAAAAGACGAAGCTTTAATACCACTTTAATGCATTCTTAAAGGAGAAGGACAGCCAAAGCCTGTTTGGCTGTACTTCTCCAGTGGATCACAGGAGTGCAGTTCATTCTGCACTCCTGTGACCCGCTGTCAGCTAACGTCACAGAGCCAGTCCAGGCTAGGGAAAAGTCATGACCATATGGTTGGAATCCACCCACACGCCTGGACCGGCACCCGACTCAGCCTCTCAGTGACCAGCTGAGAGCCTGAGCCCACCTCCCCGCTCCCCTCCACAGCCCAGCGCTCCAGTGAGAGGGGGGGGCAGAGCAGATAGCGGTGACTGACAGTCACCAGTTCTCTGCTCAGAGAGCACTGAGAACCAATCGATCAGTGGTCTTTGATCGCTCGGTTCTCAGTCTTAGAGCCGGCGGGGGACAGATGCAGCATCGGACCAATGCTGCATCCACCTAGGTAAGTGTAATTCTTAAAAAAATGTTTTTTCCCATACTTCCCTTTTAAGGTAAAAAACCTTCCAATATCAGCTCCCCCCAGCCTTCCTTTAAACACTTTCCTGGCTCCTTTTTTGATCCAGTGCTGTGATCATCTGCAGTAGCGCTGTTCTCGCTCTCTCTTCTCATAGGAGTCAATGGCTTCCACTGCTGCCTCTGTGTCCTGTTGCTGTCAATCAATACCTGTAAGGAGAGAGCAGGGGGTGTGGCTGAACCACGCTGTGTGTCTATGGATGCACACAGCCTCACTCGGGAGTGTGCCTGCACAAGTACCCCCCTATCACACAGCTTGCAATGGGGGCACACGGAGAAGAGGAGGAGAGGACAGAACACATGGGGTCCCCAATCTACTTCCATACAACCAGTCTGTTGGATAAGTGCCGATCGAGCAGCCTTAGCCAGAAGCACTAATTAATGTGTTCTGACGGCGGGGACGTCTCCCCACTGTCAATATACAATAACTCAGCTGGAGTGATTCCCTCATCCACCTGAAGTGTGTTGAGGGGGGATTGGGTCAGTTTTTCATTCACCATGCTGGTTGAACGAAAAAAACCTTGATCATCTATGGGCTGTCCTGCTTTGTATGCTTGTCCGGTAGAGTGACTCACAAAATACTGAAATCAAAGCGAGCTGGACAATTGGTATTTTACAAAGAGGTCAGCAATGGCAGCCTCCTGTTTCTCCCAGTGCAGGATTCCTTTAAGGTACGTGTGTAGTGAATGATAACGAATGTGGAAAATCTGAGGAATAACAAGTAAGAAATGTTTTGAAAGTCGAGCACGATACATGATTTGTGAAGTTACATTTGAGCTGAAATACTTAAATCTGCAATCAACACTTCCTTAAAACAAACCTGAAGTCTACTGAGACTCACTTTCCATTCTACAGCGCAAGGTATACGCACGCATATAAACATGAGCACCTATAAATTAAGGCCATTTGCAGAGATGACAAATGATGTTTTAAACAGAATAGCTCTATTTATGTAACATTAGATCTGAAAAATATTGCATACTTTACCATTTTTAAACTCATGGATAGGTTTAATGAAGAAAGTATTGAAAATATGTTCCAGCATATGTTTCTGAAGACCATTTCTAAGCTTAAAGTGACCCTTTCCTTTCCCAATGGAGAGCAAAGTGAAAAGGTCTCTAAGCCTCTCTCTTTCCAGCAGCTTCTGCTCACTTTTTAATGCTCCTTTCTCATTCTGTAGGGCTACCAGGAGCATAATGAAATAACCAGCTTTTCTGGTTCACAACTGACTCATACCCCCTCTTCCATGTAAGAGCCCTGGGTGCCTCCCGATTGGCCTAGTGCTGTCACATTGAGCCAGGGAAGTCCTTGACCCTGTGCGAGCTACAACAAGTCAGGTTGAAGCTTACGCAGAGCTAACTTTCCATGGTCCCAACAATTGAACAGCTTAGGATTGAGTAAAAGTGAGTATATGCTGCTAGATAGGGGAGGAGCTAAGTGACCCTTTTACCTTTCCCTGCATGAACAAAGGAAATGTTCACTTTTAATGTTATACCACCGAAAAAGATATTAGACTGATTCTGCCTACCACCCCTCCCTTCCACCCCCTTCAACCCATGCTTCTAGTTGTTTAGAATGTCTAAGATGTTTTTAAAAGCCAGCATCCTTGCTGACACCATTCCTGCCTAAGAGAATCATTATTTCACCCCTGTAGATGACCCCTCCGGTGGCAAACCAATGGCAATTGTCCATGCCAGGCAGGCAGTGATGTGTACATATGAATGAAGGACCTATCATGAACGAAATGGAGAGGAGAAGGACCCAGCGCTGGATGATAATGTGACCGCAGCTTAAAGTAAATGAAATAGGGGATTTGGGAATGTATTTTTTTTCATCCCAGAGATCAGTTAGAGAGGGGACTTGGGGGTGTGGAAGGAAGTGGGGTTGCTTTTTATGCTGGATTTGGGCTTTGATGTGATTGTAAAGGCTCATTTTGTATTTTTTTTTAAAAATAACAAACATATTATACTTACCTTCTCTGTGCAATGGTTTTGCAAAGAGCAGCCCTGATCCTCCTCTTCTAGGGTACCCTGTCGGCTCTCCTGGCTCTTCCCCCCATGAGTGCCCCCATAGCTGGCTCCCGATCCATGCTTTTTGTGTCCGTAAGACACCCTCCTGCTCCCTCGACAGCTGTATCTGAGTCAATGATGGGGGAGAGAGCTGAAAGAGCCTTGGCTCCCATGCACATTGCTGGTTCCAGATCGGGCTCGGGTATGTATTTAGGGGACGCTGTGGGGGGGGGGGGGGGTAGAGCTGCATGCAGAAGGTTTTTTTATACTTTACTGCATGGCTTGCAGTAAGGTAATATACCCCCTGCCTTTACGACCACTTTAAATGGCTTCCTAACCCCCTAGGGAACTGAAGAAGTTATGATCAGGTTGTCATAACAGAAAAATGAGGGCTCCCATTGCTATCCTTTAGGCTACCTAACCATTACACTAAACCTCTGGTTTCAGTACTTTTCAGACCACTGACCCAAAACAAGAATGGGCATCAGTAAGTCAGAAGCCCATATCTCTTGCTTGTTCAAAGCCAGTGGATTGATCTACTAATGGCAAATAGGTTGTTCACTTTGCAAAATGGCTCCATTAACACAATATATAATGCAACATATCATACACTCGTAGCAGCACACACCAATGTAACAACCACAGATCATGTGAACTAGTTAAGTTTAAACTGATGACTCTATAGTCATGCCTATGGGTAAGTAATGGGTAAGTAATAATTGTTAAAAAAAATAATAATTCCATGTCCAATCCCCAAAATTCTGCAATTCAATGTGAAGAAACCAGTGTTTACTGTGAAGGGTAACACCAGACTCTATCTGGAGCTATATTGAAATCAGTCTTTTTTTTTCTTGCAAATTCATATGCATATGTTGTATGCAATCCATCATCATTTTTCATAATATTTCTATGAGATCTTGATCTTCACCCACCAATACAGTACACTATAATTTCTATTATCATCAACATGTATAGTGAAGATAATGAGCTTGATGGAAACAGCTGTAGTACAGAGAGTGGGGTGGATGCATTTTGTCGCTATACCATCCTCCAGGATATGTTCTCTTAAGTATTTCACCAATTAGACATACATTGCACAGAAATTGCTTCTCCAGTTACAAAATCCACACTCGTTAGAATGGAAACCCATTAATATTTTATAATAAGAAGAGGGAAACATGTCAGTACTTGTTTTATTTGTGCTAAATTTTAATGGAGCATCCGTGTTGTGCAGGCAAGAGTGCGTTACGCTCAGGGGAAAAATGAGGAAACGCTTCGTGGGATCAGAGGTAGAGGTTTTACTTACAACTCGCTTAAATACACCAGCTCTGCAGAATACGGGTAGAATGATAAATTAATAATAATCCATGAAATTGTCTCCCAAATGAGAAAGGAGCTTATATAGCCTGAGAAATAAACACTTAAAGTGCACATTCTGTGTTCAAGGGTATCTACATTTTTATGGGTCATTTAAGGCTACTTGTATGACTTTGAGACAGGAGTCCCTGTGATTTACAATCTATGCAACTGATGACCACCAAACTCATGCCTAACAGTTGCATAGAACAGAGATCACAGTAGTCACAACCACTAATAAGCCAGAAGAAAGTGAAGAGCACCTCCCATCCAGTTCTACTCACTGACGCATGAATGCTGGAATATACCACAGGAATGTTATCTGCCTTCATCGGCAAGACAAATCCTCCTCTCTTCAGCAACATATGAACCATAGAGTGTCATGCTACAAAAGTCTTTACAAATTTTGAAACAGCATTGAAATGGACTTAACATCAGATATACTTTTCATATTAATTGTATGCTTGCTGAGTAATGTGTTACAGTATCCACAGGATCACTGCCAGGCTTTCCAGGATTCCTTGTATCCCCTGAGCAGAAGGGTATTTAAGCCAGTGAAGTGTCTCGTGCTGTGTAATATAGCCAGCTATCCGAGAGCAGAAGCCCTGTAATACTTACCTACCAGGTCCTATTTGTTGCCTTCTTGGACTGACCTGACTATTCTCCTGCTTGCCACCTGTGAAGAACCTGCCCTTACCTGACTAACTTGCTTGCTGTTTGCCTAGACCTCTTCTTAAACCTGATTACTCTCTCATCTGCTATCTGCCATGAGCTCCACGAGGAATGGTGTCTACTGCCTCCTAAACAGGCCCTAATTGTAGCCCCACTGTCCCGGCAACCCTTGGTGGGAAACTGGCACCAGTTTGCAGCAAAGAAAACTAGGGCCTATTAGGGTTTCTGGGCCATCTGCACCATCAGGATTTCTGGTGAGGACCAACTGACGATCGACGACAATCGTACGACCGAACGGCTCAAATTGTATGTTGGCTGTTGTATCTCGTGTACTGACATGCACTAAGTGATCGTACAACCAAGCCGAACGTAGTGACGTGTTATGAATGAGAGAAAGTTCAGGTGCATGTAATTTGTGTCCGGCCATTCCTGACTTCTGAGCATGCGTGTTTTGCACAGTACAACTTTTTGGACCAACTTCTCTGTACACACGATACAACGGTCATACAACCGCTTGTTGGTACTACCAAAGTTTTCTAGTCTGCTCATACAACTTCTGTTGTACGACCGGCGTACATAGGCTGTTCTAATCATCGCACGTACTTACGGTCGATTTAGCATACAACGGTCGTTTGTACGACCTGTTGTATACGATCGTCGACCCGTGTGTATGAAGCTTTAGACTCTGCACCTTGGGTTAGTCTGCATCACCTACTAACTATTCATTACCTCTCGGAGGTTATAATACTTCCATTTAAAATGCATTCAACTGCTTTTTGCTCCAGAAGAACAGTTCCATCTTCTTTAAAGGCAACATCTACTTCCTGCACTGAGATGCTGGCTCTGAGATGACGTAGTCATATAAATCCTGGCCCCTGTGCAGTTCTTGGCTGTGGTCACAATAAAGATAATCCCCTGCTGCAGCAGCTTCTCAACTTGTGACTTGTTACAAAGTGTTTCTGTCTGGCCACTGGTAGGGAGAAGACTGAGGAAATGTTTCCTCCTACCTGCAGCAGATTAATGATATTATGTTTGCTGAAGTAAAGTCACTTGACTTGAAAGTTATATGGTTGTTGTGGCCCCTGTCCCCATGTTGGTGGGGACAAGGGACTCTGAGTGGTGGTTGTGGGGGTCTGCAGGCAGAGGGCTTTAACAAGGGGCCTCCCAGATCCCACCCCCTCTATGTGAATGAGTATGAAGTACATAGTACCCCTACCCAATTTAGTAAACACAATACACCAGTTTTTGACAAGTCCTTGATTAAAAAAAAAAAATGCCCCCCGAAGTAAATCCATTGTCAATCACACCGCACCATCTGAAAGAAAAAAAAAATCCCCCTGCCCCAACGATCGCACCTGCAGACTGCCTGCTCCGCCGTGTGACAGTTCGTAAATACCTAAGGGACAGGGCTGCCCGGTGACTCCATCGCTGGGTGACACCACCCCCTTGTGACATCATCGACCAATGGCATGCTGGTCTATGGACCTCAAGTTGCATTAAAGTTGGACCAAAGTAGTGCAGGAACTACTTCGAAGTTGCAGAGATATGTACAGGTACTCATAGGGAAACATGGGGTGCAACTTTGGGGTCCATGTGTGAATGGGGCCTAACAGTTTAAACATACACAAAATCCAGGTACCATGTGATGCACAAACCTCATAAAATAAACACAAAAAATTCCTTTACTATCTCTGACTGAGCCAATTCCCCTTCATTTGCTTCTCACACACTCCCCCTCCCGGACACTGCAGCTCACAGTGGCAGCAATGCTGTCAATCCAGGAAGCAGTGAGCAGGACTAGGTGTGGCCAGGTGCTGATTGCAGGATACAGGCTTTTTAACCAGCATAGCAGTGTGGATAACCATGCCCTCTGCAACATTTTTTTCATCTTGCTGTAGTGCCAGCAGGCAAAGCCTATATGAGAGTGGCAACTCTGTTGTGAATTCAAATGCAGTGTAGTATTGTTGCAACATCATCACAGGTAGCTGCATTAGGTGGACCTTACTGGCAGGATCAATAGGTATTTGGGGAACTTTCCAGGGGGACCAATAAAACTGTGCAGGTGCATTTATAATTAAGAGCTGCTGCACTTTTTATTTTAATGGCCATAATTCTACTTTATAGGAACATATTTGAAAGTTTTGATAGTAAATAATCACACTGGTTAATAAGGTTAGGCATTTCATTATAACAAGTCGGAAAGATTCGGAAAGTTATGCAAGACAATCTGATTTGCAAGATGGTTACATTCAAGTTGAGACACAGAAAAGGGGTTACAGCAATAAAACAAACCTAAAGTCAAAATTAAGGTTTTAAGTAAAGTATGTGTATACAGTGAATGTGCTGAAAAAGGCTGTCTTACTTTTCTTAGTTGTTTAATAGAGTCCCAGAAGAGGTTCATATGCCGAAGTAGAGCGGACATAAAGTATACACAATATAAAATACTTCAATTTGTGATACTTCATTTCAACTCATATTTCATTCTTCTGTCTTTTTTTCAGCCCTGAGAAGTGGCATTCATGTGTTGGTGAGGTCTCTTGCTTTTCTAACTCCATAATGTAAAATAAGTTAAAAATCATGGGGGAGTCAACAGATAAATACGGTACATACAAGTTCCTGAATGTCCAACATCATGTATAGGCTGCCTAAGATTAACTTGGTAGGTTAATTGACTCCTGTCTAAATTGGCTCTAGTATTTGCATGTATGTGTATTATATAGGGACATTAGATCGTAAGCTCTTTGATGCAGGACTGATGTGAATGTACAATACGTAAATGCCTGTAATAAATACATTAACAAATCACCATAACATGTACTTTTGCATTATTGTGGTTTGACTTTGAACTGAAGTTTTGCAGACAAGGCCAATTTCCCTCCGGTTTATTATTTGAAGTTGATGATGTTAAAAGCTCTATTGTCTGATACCACTGTGCCTTTGTTCCATTTTTGACAATGGTCAGAGATGGATGATGGAACACTTTTATGAAACTAGGTAACTCAATATACACTATGTTGTCAAAAGCATAGGGACGCCTGCCTTTACACGCACATGAACTTTAATGTTATCTCAGTCTTAGTCCGTAGGGTTCAAGTCAGAAAAAATAGGGCATAGAGATGAAGTCACACCCTGCAGATTTCAGTGAGAAGAGCTCTGAGAGCTGATTGGAGGAAAGGGACACCCCCCCCCCTTCACATAGCACAATGGAACAGAGCTGGGGCTGTCAATTACCTGGAGACCCCTCCCCTGTCACCTTATTTCTCTTGGTGTCAGGAAAACTTGTCAGAAGTTACTCATGCTGATAGTAGAGGAACGAGGCAACAGTCAGAAATTACACATAGTGGTCTTAATTGTGCACACTGGGGTTGATTTACTAAAGCTGGAGAGTGAAAAAACAGTGCAGCTGTGCATGCTAGCCAATCAGTTTCTAACCTCAGCTTGTTCAATCAAGCTTTGACAATAAAACCTTGAAGCTGATTGGTTTCTGTGTGGAGCTGCACCAAATTTAGCATTTTCAAGCTTTAGTAAATCAACCCCACTATAGAGGGATATGCTTTGTTCATATTTCATGTCTGAGGTTTACAGTCACTTTAAACGTTTGTTTAGTCTACGTAGGCAGGGATAAAGTGTAACACTTACACTATCCAGTGCTTTTCTCTACTGGCCGAAGCTGCAGATGGTCCCCCAGCATCAATACATAGGGTGCAGGGCTATTAATGCTTCGATGAAGGCTTCATAGCCGAAACACGTCAGATTATAGCCTGTACCCGTGTACCCATGTAACAAATAAAGTACTTTTATTCAAGAGCATCCAAGTTGCCAGACGTCCTGATTCAAGAAGTGCAGGGCTATTAACCCTGCATTGTAAAGGAGGAGGCACGCTTGTGATTGGGGCCCGAAGTGCTTTATAGAGGCAGCAGTACTGAATTAGTTGCATGGATGGAGGAGTAAGGTAAGTATTACACCCTATTCCTACATCCCCTAGACCAGGGGTCTTCAAACTTTCCAAACAAAGGGCCAGTTTACTGCCCTTTAGACCTTAGGGGTGCCGGACTGATTCGATTTTGTCTAATTTCTGGAGTTCAACTCTAATACAACAAAAGTGGAGCTCCTTCCAAAAGGGGAAGCTTTGCTTGTTTGCTCCCCCCCCCCCTCCGGTGCCACATTTGTCACCTTTAGGGGGAAGGGGGAACGGGCACCTGTTTTTGACAGGTACCCGCCCCCCACTTCTGGGAGACCTCAGCGCGGCAACCTCAGCCTCCCTCCTTCCTGTGTTGCCGGGCCAGTTGGAAAGCGCAGCGCGCTTCGTGCATTCACAGTAGAGCTCCGGCTGTGAAGGTTTCACTGCCGGTTTCCCTTAACACGAATGGCGGCGGCAGCACCCGAGAGCCAATCAGAAAATCGGCAGGGATGCCGACATCGCGGGAGCCCTGAACAGGTAGGTATCCCAAAATTAAAAGTGAGCAGCTACAGTATTTGTAGCTGCTGACTTTTCATTTTCTTGGTGGGGTGGGGGACTCCTCTTTAACCACTTCCCGACCGCCTGCCATGTTTTCACGGCGGCAGTCGGGTTGCTGTACGCAAATCGCCGTAAAAAGACAGCAATCTGCGAACGGCCGCTAGGGGGCCTGAGGAGTGTGCCCGCGGCTCGGACGGACCCGATGCCTGCCGGCGAGCTGTGATGAGCGGCCACAGGCAAAGAACGGGGTACCGCCGATGTAAACACGGCGGTTCCCCATTCTGACAGTGCAGGCATGGGAGATCTACTGATCCCTGTCACTGGGATCAGTTAGATCTCTCATGCCCATGGTAGCCCAACCCCCCCCCCCCACAGTTAGAACACACCCAGGGAACACAGTTAACCCCTAGATCTCCCCCTGCAGGTTAACCCCTTCACTGCCAATGACATTTATACAGTAATCAGTGGACATTTACATTTCTGATCGCTGAATAAATGTCATTGGTGTCAAAAAAGTGTCAAAAATGTCCGACATGTCCGCTGCAATATCGCAGTACCGCTAAAAATTACAGATCGCCACCATTACTAGTAAAAAATAAAGAAATTAATTCTCATCATCCGTAAACGCGGCCACTTTTGCGCAAACCAATCAATAAACGCCAATTGTGATTTTTTTTTTATCACAAATATGAGGAAAAATATAAATCGGCCAAAACCGGTGAAAAAAATTTTGGATTTGGGTTTGTTTGAAACGCAGGAAAAAAAGGGTGTTTATCTCGAAAGAAGACTACCATAAACTAACGGAGACGTAGTAAAGACTAACGGCGATATTTGTTTTCTTTTCGCTGGTAAAACGTTTTTTTTTTTGTTTAAAGAATGAAAAACGATTTTAAGTTTAGGTTTTTTTTTTATATTTTTTTTGTAAAAAAAGTGGCCAAAACCGGCTAAATATAAAAAGGAGTATAAACACTATTTTTTTTTTAGTGTTAACC
>BLSH010161854.1:2141886-2171714 GCA_018402905.1 Glandirana rugosa | reverse complement strand
TTCAGATGTGTGCAGAACAGATCTAATCAGTGAATAACATCTGTTCTGGTGCAGAACACATGTGTGTGAATAGCAGATGTGCAATGATTGACGGTTACATTTAAAGTGACACAGACTTTAAAAAGAAGTGTAAATAAAAGATGTGCACTGATTCCCGGTTTCATTTAAAGTGACACACAGACTTTAAATAAGTTTGCATAACAGATGTTCACTCATTCCCGGTTTCATTTAAAGTGATACACACATTTTGCAGAACAGTGATATGGGTACTCCCGGCTTATTTATACTTTTTTGACACAGTTTGAAGATGATTTTAGAACAGTTCTATGGCCTCTAATGTTAATTAATACTTTTCAGACCCATTTTGAAGATGATCTCCATTTTTGCATTTTTTATGTTTTTATTTTTTTAAAAATATTTAAACTTATTTTCCTGTCCCCATTTCTTTGTAGGTCACTTGTCCCACCCTTACCCACATTTCCTTCCTTTTGCAGACCTCTAGGACCTTCCAGGACTATTTTACAACATTTTTTGTACCTAAAAGTCCGGGTCTCCATTGATTTCAATGGGGTCCGGGGTCCGGGACAAAGTTCGGGTTCTGTCCGGACCCAAACCCGGACTTTGTCCCGAAGTTCGGCCGAACCAGCAGAACCCGGACTTCTAGAAGTTCGCTCAACTCTAATCATAACATAAAACTATTAACAGACTATCATTTCTAGATGTATTCCTTTGAATGTAATAAATTATACTCTGGTCATAATCCAATCTAACAGCATCCGTTTGTACATTTACAATCTATTGCCAATCTGTAAAAGATGTGAAGGGTATAGAAAAGCAGGTCATATCTTAGGTCACATGACTGCTTCAACTATGCTTCTGGGAATAGATTGTGACATCACAAACAGCTACTTGGATGGAACCATGTGATAGTTTGCATGCGCTAGCAACCGACGGCACAATGATCTATTTTTCAAGAACCTGGTGTGTAAACCTGCCTGCATTTACCAAAAACCACCATTTATGAGTGAAATGATCCTTTAAATCATGGGTAGGCAACCTGTGGCCCTCCAGCTGTTGCAGAACTACAAGTCCCATCATGCCTCTGGGAGTAATTGTAACTGCCAGCCTTGCAATGCTTCATGGGAAATGTAGTTCCACAATAGCTGGAGGGCCGAAGGTTGCCTACCCCTGCTTTAAATGATACAGCTGAACGTAGGGTATCAATGCCACCGGGGCTGAAAATGTTAACAAGCCCAAGCACCGGTGCTTAGTGGAGAGCCTTGTTCTTTGCTTGGCTGGTTTCAGTGAAAAGTGTTTTTTTTTTGTACTCTAAATACCAATGATGAGGATTTATTGTCCTAGACAAGCACTCGCAGTTGTACATCTAGTAAAATGACTTGTTCTTGTTTTCAAAAATTGAATTTTTATAGGCCAAAGAACAAACACACACTCCATCTCCCTACCGCGCTCCCTGCAACACTTCCTTACATCTCATCCACGGGCGCTTTATTATTTTTTGTCCCCTCTCTCTCTCGTTGGAAAAAAATTACATTAATAGATTATCATCACCTTCAGCGTCATTAAACTGAAGATTACTGGGCTCTTTCTACCCTGTTAGTCTAATTGAAATCTGAGGTTGCCAGACTCTGTCTATTAATGTTTTCCTTACAATGTGAAGCATAAAATACGATAGGCCACCGATAATGACTTTATAGAAGCGCTCCGCGGTTGTGATGAGATATGAGATTGGTGGCCTAATCCATTCACTTTAACTAAACATAGAAAACCATCAGGCGCCTTCTATCAGAGAGACATCAACCTGTGGCTGAACTGGAGATGAACTGAACTATGAGCTTAAAGCCAAAAGTAGACAGAATACTAAAAACCGAAATCCTCCAACCTAGCTCCACCATACATCTGACAAATTCCTAGATCCTTTCCCAAGTGCCCCCCATGTTTTGCACGGTTACTACATCTGAACTTTTGGCTGCTGAGGTGTTGTACATCTCTCAACGCTGAGATCTCTCCAGCTGTATCCACCTTAAACTACTTGGTATTAGCACACTATCCCACTACACAGTGGTGCGTCTATCTTCCCATTGGGATCGGATTTGCTCCCCACATTGATTCTTGTGGGGGACATTTGTGGAAGCGCTGGAGGGATACGACAGGGTTGGCCAGTTTTTGCTTTTGCTTTTGTTTTTATATTCCCCTCCCCCATCACTCATTGGGGGTTGTTAGTTATACATGACATTGATATTTTTCTAGCCAAAAATTTGGGGACACCCTTGGCTCCCAGCTCAACTTTTGCTGATGTATGCTCTCTTGAAATCCAAGAGAACTAAGGCTATACAGTGACCTTTCTCCCTGAGGAAGAAGTTTGTTACATAACTCAAAATAACTTCGAAACATGTAGGAGAGGAAGCTGCACCTTCACCACCAGGACTACTGTTCCAATTGAGGGTTTGCTTGCTTCCACACTGTTACCTTTGTATTCACTTGGGCTAATTTCTATGTGTATACCTATGTTTGTATATGGCAACCACATTACCCGTCATGTGACGGTTTTAACTTTGAACTAATAAATTACAAATCTTCTTTGATACTTTTTTGTATACATTGTGTATTTTTGGGGAATCCTGTGTTGCGGCAAATCCCTATGGGCCCTCCTTCTTGCAAATTTTGTACAATTGGGGAGGCAACACAGCATTCCCGACTAATATAGTCTCGAGAGAACCTTAGGACCCCATCCTTTCCAATTTCATGTTTTGCATATGATCATTTCCATGTATTGGCTGGACCCTTTCAGGCTCTCCCAAGTTAAAGTGGTTGTAAAGGTTTGTTTTTGTTTTTTTTAAAAAATAAAAAACATGTTATACTTACCTGCTCTGTGCAAGGGTTTTGCACAGAGCAGCCCCAATCCTCCTCCTGGCTCCTCCTGTTCATCGGGTGCCACCCACGGAGAGCAGTTTTCCATGGGGGCACCCCTGTGGGCGCGCTCACGAGTCCCACTGCTGCATCCATTGACATAGACAGCAGGACTCTGCCCCGCCCCCCCCCACTCTTGTATCACTGGATTTGATTGACAGCAGCGGGAGCCAATGGATCCTGCTGCTATCAATCTATGCAATTAGGACAGAGACAGCAGCTGGAGATGCTGGGATTGAGCTCGTCAATAGGAACAAACAGGTTCAAGTAAGAAAAAGGGAAGGGGGGGGGTATGGGGGGCTGCTGCAGCACAGAAGGTGTTTTACCTTAATGAATAGAATGCATTTAGCTGAAAAACCTTGAGACTTTACAACCCCTTTAATGACCAACATTAGCTTGTTACTCCTTGAACCTTTTTTGCTATAGATTGTAAACTCTAATGGGCTCCTTTTTTATTTTTCATGCGTTTTTTGCTATTATATGCACTTATCTCTACTTTTATATATAGTATTATCTGTATTGCCCACCCTGCTTATGATTATTAAAAATGATGCCAACAGCAGCAATAATTATAACAATAGAACCGGTCATTAGCTGCTTCAAGACCGCAATACGTATATATATGTTGCGGCTTTGAAGTAATTTACTGGGGTTATGGCTGCAGATATCACGTTTTGTACAGCTGCCGGCTTGCTTTCTCATGAGAATGCTCTGAGAGGCTCATGAGCCGCTGAAACGCTTTCAGAAGTGGTGGGAGGGGGCGACCCCATTCCTGCCAACCTGCCAGTGTCTCCCGAGCTTACCGTTTCCGCCAGTTCACCCAAGAAATGATCTGATGGTGCTGCCGACTGCTCCCACAAGCGATCAAAGAGTAGATCCGCTTTGATCTCCTCTATGGTCTTGGAGAACCGGAGTGACATCATGACATGACTTTTGGCCCAGGCTGGAAGTACTTTTTTTTTTTAAAGCAAAAGATCAAAAACAAGAAAGTTTTTTTTTGATCTCTTGCTTTTAAAGGTAAAGAAGCAATTTGGGGTCTTTTTGACCCCAGATCTCTCCATAAAGAGGACCTGTCATCCTTACTTCTATTACAAGAGATGTTTACATTACATTACGGGAATAAAAGTGATCAAAAAAAGTAAAATACATAAGAAAAAAAAAATTTAAGCACCTCATCCCTCCGTGCTTGCGCAGAGAAGCGAGCGCATGCGTAAGTCGCAGGCGCATATGTAAATGGTATTCGCACTGCACGTGAGGTATCGCCGCAAACGTTAGAGTGATAGCAATAATTCTAGTGCTAGACCTCCTCTGTAACTCTAAACAGGTAACCTGTAAAGGCATTTAAAATGTCGCCTATTGAGATATTAAGGTACCGTAGTTTGTTGCTATTCCACGAGCATGCACAATTTTAAAGTGTGACATGTAAGGCTACTTTCCCACTGATGTGCTTTACAGGCATTTTTTAGCTAAAAACAACACCTGTAAAGCGCATCAAAAATCCCCCCCAATCCACCTCAATGTGAAAGCCTGAGTGCTTTCACACTGGGGCTGTGCGCTTGCAGGACGTTCACAAAAGTCCCGCATGCAGCATCTTTGGGACGGTGCGGTGAGCGGTGTGTTTACATTGCTCCTCCACCGCCCCTGCCATTGAAATCAATGGCACGCACTTCCTGCACACTTCCTCGAAAGCGCAGCGCACCGGCACTTGTAGCCCCTTTTTAACCCCTTGTGGGGGGTTAAAAGCGCAGCGCTACCGCCTGCATAGCGGAGCCATAGCGCTGCTATAACAGCAGAAAATTGCCTCTGAAAACAGCGGCGCTTTCAGCCTCCGCCCCAGTGTGAAAGTAGCCTTAGGTATCTATTTACACAGCATAACATCATCCTTCACATTTTACAAAAAAAAAAAATGTGTATATATTGTGCTTTGTTGTTGTGTTAATTCATTAAAGTGTATTTTTTCCCCAAAAAATAGTGTTTGTAAAACCGCTGTGAGACATAAAAAAATTGCAACAATTGCCATTTTATTCTCTAGGGTCTCTGCTAAAAAAAAGTATAATGTTTGGGAGATATAAGTATTTTTCTAGCAAAAAATACTGATTTAAACTTAAACTTGAACAAAAAGTGCCAGAAAAAGCCTGGTCTTAAAGTGGTTAAGCCAAACTCCAGCTAAATATACAATGGAAGAATACATATGGGAACTGTCATCTGCCAAACAGTTTGTCATTTTGTCCAGCCCCTTTTTGATTCATAAAGCTCTGCCAGGAAGGTGACACCATTCCCTCTGTAAGAGGCAAGAAATACAGTGGTGTCACCTCCCCTCCCAGCCAGCTCATTGGACAGTGAGGGAACATCAATAAACTGATAAGTGATCAACTCTGATCATTCTGCTCTCTTCTCCTTTTTGTATGTTCTAGTGCAGGGATAGGGAACCTGCGGCTCTCCAGCTGTTGTAGAACTCCATTTCCCATGAGGCATTGCAAGGCTGATGGATACAATTACTCCCAGAAGCATGATGGGAAATGTAGTTCTACAACAGCTGGAGAGCCGCAGGTTCCCTACCCCTGTTCTAGTGCTTCCCCCCCCTTTACCAGCATGAGTGCTGCTGTGCTTAACAGGATAATTATATAAGGACAAATTCATGTATTTATACTAGTTGTACATAAGATACATTTCCTTTTTTTTTTTTTTTGGAACATGCAGCTACAACAGTGTTTATACGTATTGTTATAGTGAAGCTTTAATTGCATCATTAGGCAAATGAAAGTAATGGTAAGTAATGGTAATGGTAAGTCTATCCAACTGATTACTCGATGTGAGTGAAATGCAAGGAGTTCAGTTAGAACATGTTGATTTCATAAAAAATGCACAAGGATTCAATACAGAATATCCAGGACACCAAAGCATAAAATAAATCCAAGTGAGATATGACACAGCAGATTCAGGGGAGCAGAGCTGGATCCTGATATGGAGGTCACAGGTTGAGTTTCCTTAAGAGTTTTATTAAAAAGATGATTGAAATAGCTGCTTTCAACCCAAATCCAAGAAACCGGTCTTGGGTGGACTTACCCTTTAATTGAACGTTTTATGCCAGCATTGAGAAATTTGCTGCAGTGTTAACAGTAAGTGGTTGAAGTCACCTCTACATAAGCACACCTAACAAGATTATTCTTAAAATTTGCTTACCTAAACTGTAAAACACCATCAAAGTTACCAGGCTGTGCTTATATGACCAGAAATGACAAAAGCATGCAAAATGAAATTATACTGAATAAAAATAAATTTATGTTAAGCTGCAAAAGAAAAAAAAATAGTAATAATAACAATAATAAAAAGCCCACACACATACTATTAAAGGGAAAGTATGTTTTTGTAATTTACAATAATTTGAACATTTCTTTATTAGAACTAAAAAAATATTTTATTTGTAGTTAGGTAAATAAAAAAAATATTGGATATTCTTATGATGCAAGCTTCTATCCAGCCAACAGACGTAGCTCTAGTTTCCTTTACATCTATGCTGAATGAAGCTGTAGTTTACAGAACTCAATGGGTTAGAGGTTTCTAACACACAAAGGGAGCTGTGCTGTCTCGTTAGATAACTCATAATGCTTTGGGAATCCTTTGTCATGAATTACATTTTTAGCTTTAGAATAAAGAGTGTGTTTGTGTGTGTGTGTGTCTGTTTGTGTTTTCTCCTTCCCATCCTGGAAACACAACAGGAAAGTATGGAAATCTCTACAAAGTGAGGGGAAATGACCATCTTAGACAGATACTCCCTTGCCTTGTGTTGTGGTGTCAACTGAAAAATGTTGGATTTCCCATCACTTTTTTTTAAGTTTGAAAATTGTCACCAGGAGAAATAGTGATGACGTATCAGGGACACAGGCAACAATACCAATATTAACAGGGGATCTAATCTTCCCCTACTCTGTCCAAAACAAAAAAAAAAAAAGGTTTTGGTTATAAATACACTTTAATGATTTATTAGTGAACAAAGAGATGCGTTTATTTGTGTCTTTTATACACTATAATACCAAAAGTATTGGGGCGCCTGCCTTTACTCGCACATGAAATTTAATGGCATCCCAGTCTTAGTCCGTAGGGTTCAATATTGAGTTGGCCCACCCTTTGCAGTTATAACAGCTTCAACTCTTCTGGTAAGGCTGTACAAAAAGTTTAGGAGTGTGTCTATGGGAATGTTTGACCATTCTTACAGAAGCACATTTGTGGGGTCAGGCACTGATGTGGACAAGAAGGTCTGGTTCGCGGTCTCTGCTCTAATTCATCCCAAAGGTGTTCTATTGGGTTGAGGTCAGGACTCTGTACAGGCCAGTCAAGTTCCTCCACCCCAAACTTGCTCACCTATGTCTTTATGGGCCTTGCTTTGTGCACTGGTGCGCAGTCATGCTGGAACGGGAAGGGACCATCCCCAAACTGTTCCCGCAAAGTTTGGGAGCATGAAATTGTCCAAAACATCTTGGTATGCTGACAGTTCCCTTTACTGGAGCTAAAGGGCCAAGCCCATCACCTGAAAAACAACCCCACACCATACTCCCCCCTCCACGAAATAATTTGCACCAGTGCACAAAGCAAGGTCCATAAAGACATGAGTGAGCGAGTTTGGGGTGGAGGAACTTGACTGGCCTGCACAGAGTCCTGACCTCAACCCTGGGATGAATTGGAGTGGAGACTGCGAGCCAGGCCTTTTCGTCCACACCAGTGCCTGACCTCACAAATGCGCTTCTGGAGGACTGGTCAAACATTCCCATCGACACACTCCCAACTCTTGTGGACAGCCTTCCCATAACAGTTGAAGATGTTATAACTGCAAAGGGTGGGCCAACTCAATATTGAACCCTACGGACTAAGACTGGGATGCCATTAAAGTTCATGTGCGTGTAAAGGCAGGTGTCCCAATACTTTTGGTAATATAGTGTATCTACCTGGAGTTTGCCTCTAATTTTAAATGTCAAAGGATTTGTACCAGAGGATCCCATAATTCTAGCTACAATAAAAGAAAATATAAAAAAGAGGACCCTTAATCTATTAAGTGACTAACACTTATGTGTGGCGGCAAAAGGGTGGGCTTTAATTCCCACACACTGCACATATGTGTCACTGGGCAACTGGTGTATCTGTGCTAACATACTGCACGCTCCAAGCACAGATCTCGAGCTGTCAAAGACTGGTCTTGGTCCCCGCTAAAGATTCATAGCTGGTGGGATGTGACCATTGTGGTCATTGTGGTCACATGATTGCTGATCCTTTCCGCCTCCCAGGCATTCAGGATCTTGTAAAGGGACACCAGGGCGGGCAGGAAGGGGTTATGTTCATATGTTTTGCATCTCAGATTTTCAATAAATGGACAATGATGTTCAAATTAGGTTTTTTTTCATAACAAATGCGAGTTGATTGGATCAATATTAACCATCCTGCTATAAATCTATCAGGCAATGGCTGGCAATTTTATGTGAATATTACTTTGCTCATAAAATTAATGTGCAGAATAACTGTGCGTTGACTGCTCATCATCTCTTCAGAGGTTGAGCATTATTACTGAACTTATTATTATTATTTTTTTTGGACCTTTTAGTATGCAGGGTGTTCAAATGGCAGCCTAGTTATCATGCTTTGTATACAAAGGATCATAATAATAGCTCTTTCAATGTATCATTGTGCTTTCTTATCTATTCATTTCTAACCTTTTATTATTAATGTTAACCATTATATTGTGCTTTCATTATGTCCTTTTGAAACTGAGAAATACAAAAATATTTTAGGTGTAATGGATAAAGGAAGACAGACTATCTATCTATCTATCTATCTATCTGTCTGTCTGTCTGTCTGTCTGTCTATCTATCTATCTATCTATCTATCTATCATTCTATCTATCTATCGTTCTATCTATCTATCTATCTATCTATCTATCTATCTGTCTGTCTGTCTGTCTGTCTGTCTGTCTGTCTATCTATCTATCATTCTATCTATCTATCGTTCTATCTATCTATCTATCTATCTATCTATCTATCTATCTATCTATCTATCTGTCTGTCTGTCTGTCTGTCTGTCTGTCTGTCTGTCTGTCTGTCTGTCTGTCTGTCTGTCTATCTATCTATCATTCTATCTATCTATCGTTCTATCTATCTATCTATCTATCTATCTATCTATCTATCTATCTATCATTCTATCTATCTATCTATCTATCTATCTATCTATCTATCTATCTATCTATCTATCTATCTATCTATCGTTCTATCGTTCTATCTATCTATCTATCTATCTATCTATCTATCTATCTATCTATCTATCTGTCTGTCTGTCTATCTATCTATCTATCTATCATTCTATCTATCTATCGTTCTATCTATCTATCTATCTATCTATCTATCTATCTATCTATCTATCTATCTATCTATCTATCTATCTATCATTCTATCTATCTATCGTTCTATCTATCTATCTATCTATCTATCTATCTATCTATCTATCTATCTATCTATCTATCTATCTATCATTCTATCTATCTATCTATCTATCTATCTATCTATCTATCTATCTATCTATCTATCTATCTATCGTTCTATCGTTCTATCGTTCTATCTATCTATCTATCTATCTATCTATCTATCTATCTATCTATCTATCTATCGTTCTATCTATCATTCTATCTATCTATCTATCTATCTATCTATCTATCTATCTATCTATCTATCTATCGTTCTATCTATCTATCTATCTATCTATCTATCTATCTATCTATCTATCTATCTATCTATCTATCTATCGTTCTATCTATCATTCTATCGTTCTATCTATCGTTCTATCTATCTATCTATCTATCTATCTATCTATCTATCTATCTATCTATCTATCTATCTATCGATCAATCTATCATTCTATCGTTCTATCTATCATTCTATCTATCTATCTATCTATCTATCTATCTATCTATCTATCTATCTATCTATCGTTCTATCTATCGTTCTATCGTTCTATCTATCTATCTATCTATCTATCTATCTATCTATCAATCAATCTATCTATCTATCTATCTATCTATCTATCTATCTATCTATCTATCTATCGTTCTATTTATCTATCTATCGTTCTATCTATCTATCTATCTATCTATCTATCTATCTATCTATCTATCTATCTATCTATCTATCTATCTATCTATCTATCGTTCTATCGTTCTATCTATCATTCTATCTATCTATCTATCTATCTATCTATCTATCTATCTATCTATCTATCTATCTATCTATCTATCTATCTATCTATCATTCTATCTATCTATCTATCTATCTATCTATCTATCTATCTATCTATCTATCTATCTATCTATCGTTCTATCGTTCTATCTATCTATCTATCTATCTATCTATCTATCTATCTATCTATCGTTCTATCTATCATTCTATCGTTCTATCTATCTATCTATCTATCTATCTATCTATCTATCTATCTATCTATCTATCTATCTATCTATCGTTCTATCTATCTATCTATCTATCTATCTATCTATCTATCTATCTATCTATCTATCTATCTATCTATCTATCGTTCTATCTATCATTCTATCGTTCTATCTATCGTTCTATCTATCTATCTATCTATCTATCTATCTATCTATCTATCGTTCAATCTATCATTCTATCGTTCTATCTATCATTCTATCTATCTATCTATCTATCTATCTATCTATCTATCTATCTATCTATCTATCGTTCTATCGTTCTATCGTTCTATCTATCTATCTATCTATCTATCTATCTATCTATCTATCTATCTATCTATCTATCTATCTATCTATCTATCTATCGTTCTATCTATCTATCTATCGTTCTATCTATCTATCTATCTATCTATCTATCTATCTATCTATCTATCTATCTATCTATCTATCGTTCTATCTATCTATCTATTGTTCTATCTATCGTTCTATCTATCTTAAATGAATAAATATAATTTTTCAGTGAGCCAATGTGCCCCCATGCTTTCAACTACCTTTAGAATCACTGATATTCATTGAAGGTTTTGTAAGGGAAAAAAGGAAGAAGTACAAAATCCAACATACAGTACATCCAACAGATTCTCATTCTCTCATAAAGAATTGATATTTTATACTACATAGCAATGAAATATAAAGCACGTCAAATGCTTTACATCAGCTCAAGAAATGGTATCTCTATAAAGGAGGTGTGCCAAAAATTAAGCTGTGTTACATTTCATGGCATAATAAATCATAAAAGAAGAAAAGGTGAGAAGATAATACATGCGCCTCTGGATGAGAAAAATTTCACTCAAAATTTAAAAAGCACAACAAGCATAGGAATAAACTAAACTAATACAATCCCTATTTAGTAAAAAAAAAAAAAAAAGGCATCAGTCTACCGGCAGTTTAGGTTGAATTTAGATCAAGTTTAAATTGAGGGTGAATAATCTGTGCATTTTAACATTGATGAGAAAATTTCATAGGAATCGTGTTTTTGGGCTTCCTTTTTTCCATTAAGGCCTCATACACACGGGCGTTTTTTGACGCCACTTTTTTGGGCATTTTTTGTAGCTCTCCATGTTATTCAATGGCCCTCTAAAAACGCTGACGTTTTTGAGCAGTAGAGGGAGTCGGCGTAAGTGAGCTGTTTCCAGAACGCGGGACCAGTGCGCTCTGAGGCTGTAGCATATTGGCATTTTTTGACGCTAATCGGCAAACCGCTCACTAACGCCGTACCGGCGTTAACCGGCGTTTTTTGATGCCGACGTTTTTACGTTGAAAAATAACAGAGGACTGATTTTTTTTTAAAAAACGCCTAATGACACTGACGCTCACTAACGGCTATGCAAAACAAAGAAAAAAACTCAGATTTTTCCAAAAGGTCGGACGTTTTGCTTATTTTTTCTCAGACGCCCGTGTGTATGACGCCTTAGTGTTGAGATCATCTATAACATCATGGTGAGGTGAGAAGGTCCTCCAATGCCTTGAGTTTATTGTCCAATCAGATTTGGTAAATGGTGGTTCTATAGAATTCTATAAAAGGGGATAAAGGGCGGGCAAAGTTCTCCAAGATCAGAGCAAACACTAGTCCCCAGGAGGAGCTCAAGGATTTGTAATACCACAAGATATGGATCAGTGAATTTGTCCCCCACACTGCCTCCAGCAAAAAGAGGAAATACTATAGATGTAATGTATTTTCCAAATACTTTCAGAACCATTAAATGAATGGTCTTTTTATTTGTCCAACTGATCTGCTGATTTCCCACCACAGCCAAGGGCAAGTTATTGACTGCTGAGGCGCAATGGGCCTAGGCATGAACCAACTGTAGACATAATGACAAACCCCCTTGCCCCCACCCCATATAAAGAAACACGCTTACAACCATTAGGTTGGAAAGGGCAAGGCCACAGCTTTATTTGAATTCCAACACAAAACATGTGAACAATTTAAACCAGTGCCAGTCACAGTTGTACTGTGAGCACGCTTTATCATTGATTATTTGAATTCCAAAAGGGGGCCTGTCCTTACCATAAGTGCTGGACAGACAGCCTACTTCCAATTTCCAATCAAGGTCATAGCCCATTACAGCAACTTTTAATGCTGGCAAGGTCAAGATACCGCAGCAAGCTGTGACAGACCATCAAAGATAAAATGGGCGGGAGGGTGGGCAGCTCTTCCAGCCACGTTTCTTCAAAAGGCCCAGAGTTCCTTGGGGCAGCACTTTACTGAGCTCAGACCCAGCCCATCCTTTAACCAATCTTATATGACCACTAGCCAACTGCTTATGCCCAGCTCCTGGCCATGCCCCAATCAGTCAAGGCTCTCTTTCCCTATGGGGCTCAAGAGGTCTTCATTGTGAGAAAGAGTTTGGTCCTGTCTGAGGAAGAGATTTTTTAATAGCCTTGGTTTAAAATGAATGTTGACATGTTCCAGGTCAAACATTTACAAAAATCAGGATCAAGTGCCAAAAAATGTCCATACAAAAAAAAAAGAGATTTATAGAATTAAAAAAATGTTTAATTTGTAATGTTGTCTTTTGTCCATTGTTTGCTCCCTGCTGACTACCCACTCTCTCAAGCAAATATAATTAAAGGAATTGCGCAACCCTGTGTGGTAATAAATGATAATTTTCTAAGAAAATAATATTCTTATATATTATAAGTATGTGCTACTTATAAGGGATACATAATAAGTAAAATCGATACGGACATGAAAACATCAAAAATCAAACATCATAAAAAATATAGAGTTCCAAATGAAAAAATAGACAAAAAATACTTCCATCACAAATAGTGCAAAAAAATATATATCAGAAGTCCAGAATTTTGGGTTGAAAAAATAATAATAAATAAAGTTCCAAAGAGTAGAATAGATACTTCCACCACGTGTATAGAATGAGATAACGTTCTGTGTCACCCCACACTCTGAATATATCGACTCTTACCAGAGATGTAAATATACTTGGTTTTAGACGCAGGGAACATAGCGGCCAAGAAGCCACGGCATGTAAGAGAATTAGGGTGTCACTACATCCTCGGATGTCCCGTTGGGCTCATGGCAGCCAGATATAGAAAAACAAATGCCAAATAGTGAAGTATTGTATGGTAATCAGAAGTTAACATAAGCCAACTGGCTACTCACATATACACAGTGTAGGAAACGCTCAGATAAACAAGAAACGCCGGCTCAGGGAACGTGCAGCCCGTGCTGTCTTAGTCACGTGGGTCGTGTGCTCGTCAATACGTAGGACCGCCCGACATGTTTCGTCATAGATGACGTTATCAAGGGCACGGGCTACGTATTGACGTGCCGCTATAAATAGGAGACCCAAACCAAGCCTCATTCTCAACCGGCGGCCATCATTGTGGGCCGTCGTACTGCTTAATCAACTTTATTAGACCAAGCCTCGTTTTCATTTAATCACAATCAACAACTCAGTTGATCTCGAGGCTAAAACGGGACAGCAAATGAAAGTGTCATCATCGCATGGCGATCATGATAATACCCACCAAACCAATAGAGGAGTAGTGGTGTCCATCATGAGTTTGGGGATACTCCATGCTCAAATTAAAACATACTTTAATATAACATAGAAATTAATAAAATAACATGCTATAGCATCATTTCATATTACATTATAAAACAAAAAATTATAAACAATAATTTAAAATTTGCTTTAATATTTACATAAAATATATAACATAAGAAAAGGCAGATAACAAATAAGAATTATGCATTATTAATAAAAGCATTAATTTCAACGTCCACATTCAAGCCTAACGGTTTAAGACAATTAATGCGATAAATCCAATACATTTCCAACTTAGAAATCTCCCGGAATCTAGAACCTCGCCTCCAATTCAATTTAAGCTTATCAATACCTAGAAATTTAGTCCCAGTGGGATTTCTATCATAGTGTCTAGCTACCGGGTGATCTTTAAGACCCCTTTTAATGCTGGCTACATGTTCTTTGAGTCTAACGGAGAGTGGACGTGTAGTCCGCCCTACATAGTTTAGTCCACATGGACATGTCAAAAGATAGACCACATTACATGTCGAACAAGTAATGAAAGGTTTAATAGTAAATGGTCTCGGATTGTTATTGGAGAAAAATTTAGTGGTTTTCTTATTTTTTATTGCATTTAACATACATACTGAACACCTACCACATTTGTAATAACCCGTCATATTTTGAAAAAATACCGTTTTAGTGATTGGTGGATCGACTATATTAGTGGCTATACGGCTCCTTAAGTTAGACACTGGTCCTGTCTGAGGAAGAGATTTTTGACTAGCCTTGGTTTAAAATGAATGTTGACATGTTCCAGGTCAAACATTTACAGAAATCTGGATCAAGTGCCAAAAAATGTCCATACAAAAAAAAAGAGATTTATAGAATTAGAAAAATGTTTAATTTGTAATGTTGTCTTTTGTCCATTGTTTGCTCCCTGCTGACTACCCACTATCTCTCCTGCATGGCCAATGGTAGGCACTGCGCAATGCAAAGGCCAGTCCTGTCTTAGGAAGAAATGTTTGCCCAGCTATGCCTAGCCTTCTTTCGAAATGACTGTTGACATGTTTTAGGTCTGTCACTCACTAATAAGCAAAGATTGCATGAGGATAAAATTCCCATTCTGCAAAAGGAAATCCCAATTCCATCTCTATTTTCCTAAAAGCTTTGTATACAGCTTACTTTCTCCATTACCTTCTCCATGGGGGTGCTTTTCTGCAGCAGGGAATGGAGCACTTGTCAGGATAGAAGAAAAATGGATGGGGCAAAATACTGTCAACTTCTTAAGGAAAATCTGCTGCCCTCTGCCAGAAAGTTGTCAATGAGAAGAAGGTTTACCTTCCAACATGACAATGACCCAAAGCACACAACAAAAAATGACCACACAGTGGTTGAAGGAGAGAAAAGTGAATGTCCTTGCATGGCCTAGTCAGAGCCCAGACTTAAACCCCATTGAAAATCTGTGGAATGATTTGAAGCCTGAAGTACACAAATGGTCACCATCAAATTTAACTTAACATGATTGAGCAGTCATGCAAAGAAAAGAGGGCAAATATTGCAAAGTCTAGATATGCAAAGTTAGTAGAGATATATCCCAACTGTCTAAAGGCTGAAATTAAAGCAAAAGGTGACACAAGGGGGTGATCCTTTTTCCAACTCAGTGATTCTCTTTTTTTTAATATTGGTGTTATGTCTTTCACTTGGATGCTATGAGTTTCACTGAGTAAATGCAGCTGAATAAAACAAAAACAGTGTCTGTCTTAATTTTAGACTGCAACACAACAAAATGTGATTATTTTAACCACTTGCCGACCAGCCACAGTCATTTTACTGTGACATGTTGGCACGTTCCCGTGAATGCCTTCATGTGTCCACAGAGCTGATGCGCATGGCCGGCAGCCACAATGTCCGCCAGCCACCCGCGATCGCTCCACAGAGAGCCAGAAAGGGGATCTGTTAATGTAAACAAACCGATACCCATTCTGACAGGGAAGTGGAAAGAGATCTGCTGTTCCCAGTGATTGGGAACAGAGTTCTCTCTCTACCCCCAGGCAGTACACTCCCCCCCCCCTCCCGTAGTTAGAAGCACCTCCCTAGGGAACACTTAACCCCTTGATCGCCCCCTAGCATGAACCTCTTCACTGCCAATGGCATCTATACAGTAATCAGTGACCTATTTTTAGATCCGATCGCTGTATAAATGTCATTGGTCCCAAAAAAGTGTCAAAAGTATCTGATCTGCAATGTTGCAGTCCCGCTAAAAATCAAAGATCACCACCATTACTAGTAAATAAAATAAAAATAATAAAAATGCCATAAATCTATTCCCTATTTTGTAAACGCTATAACTTTTGCGCAAACCAATCAATATACACTTATTGTGAATTTTTTTACCAAAAATATATAGCAGAATACATATCAACCTAAATTGAGGAAGGCATTTGTTTTTTTTTACATTTTTTTTGGATATGTATTATAGCAAAAATTAAAAAATATTGTTTTTTTTTAAAAAAAATTTTCACTCTTTTTTTGTTCATAGTGCAAAAAATAAAAACCGCAAAGGTGATCAAATACCACCAAAAGGAAGCTCTATTTGTGGGGAAAAAAAGGGCGTCCATTTTGTTTGGGTACATTATCGCACGACCGCGCAATTGTCAGTTAAAGCAACACATCAAAAAAAAATGGCCTGGTCATTAACCACTTCCACACCATGCGCAGTATACATACTGCTGTCTCGCGAATCACCGTAAATAGACGGCGATTTATGGACAGGCAGCTAGGGGGCGCGAGCGCATCACCGGTGGCACGCGCTCGTGCCCTCCGCACTCTGGGCGGACCCAATGTCCACTAGCGAGCCGCGATGAGCTGCCACGGTGGTTCCCCGTTCTGACAGGCGGCATCTAAGAGATCTACTGATCCCTGTCACTGGGATCAGTTAGATCTCTTATGCCTCAGACAGCCCAGCCCACTCACAGTTAGAACACGCCCAGGGAACACAGTTAACCCCTAGATCTCACCCTGCAGGTTAACCCCTTCACTGCCAATGACATTTATACAGTAATCAGTGGATATTTAAATTTCTGATCGCTGTATAAATGTCATTGGTCCCAAAAAAGTGTCAATAATGTCCGACATGTCTGCCCCAAATATCGCAGTCCCGATAAAAATCTCAGATCTCCGCCACTACTAAAAAAAATGTAAAAACGCCAGAAATTAATTCTCATGGTTTGTAAATGCGGCAACTTTTGCGCAAGCCAATCAATAAATGTTGATTGCAATTTTTTTTACCAAAAATATGAGGAAGAACATAAATCGGCCAAAAACCGATGAATACATTTTTTTTATATATATTTTTTTTGATTTGTATTTTAGCAGAAGGCAAGAAATATTGTTTTTTTTGCAAAATTGTCGCTCTTTTTTTGTTTATAGCGGTGATCAGAAATGAAGCAGAGGTGATCAAAGACCACCAAAAGAAAGCTCTATTTGTGGGGAAAAAAGGGTGCCAATTTTGTTTGGGTACAATACCGCACGACCGCGCAATTGTCAGCTAAAGCAACACAGTGCCTAATCGTAAAAAGTGCTCAGGTCCTATAGTGGGAAATCCTTCCGGGGCTGAAGTGGTTAAGAGGGAAATTCTTCCGGTCCTTAAGTGGTTAAAGGGGGTGATCTTATATCCTGAATGGCCTAAAACTTAAGCCTAAAAAGGCACATCAAGTAATTTCAAGCAACAGAAGGACCACACATAACAGTGTAAATCAGTGGTTCTCAACTCCTTTCCTCGGGACCCACTAACAGGCCAGGTTTGCAGGATAACTGAAATACATCACAGGTGATATAATTTGTTGCTCAGTGATTGCAGTATTCTAGTCTGCATCTCCCCAAAGTAATACTTAAAATCTGGCCTGTTGGTGGGTCCCGAGGACAGGAGTTGAGAACCACTGGTGTAAATCCTTCAAATTTGTGTTAAAAAACTGCAAATAACAGATAGACCAAGACAACTTTTTACAGCAGCAGAATTCCAGTTTTTCTCATGCTTTTAGTTGTGGCCTGGAGTTACTCCAAAAAATAGTAATTTCACATTATTTTTAGCAGCGAATCATGTCTCGTTTTCTTAACATCTACAAATGATCATTGAAGAAAAAACATCTGTTGGGGACAGTTTGCTAGAAGAACTGTCACAAACCTTCCTTCAACATCAAGCTGTTATAAAGATCTATTGCTACAGAGGATGATCCACTTTAACCCAGCTACAATACCCTCTATTACCTTTGTTCTTCCAAAATGCACTAGCGCCCAGCTTAAATTTGGCAGCTTCGTCTTAGTAGACGTTCAGTAACCCGTCACCTCGGAGGGCATGATTAACATACTGATCGATTTGTTATCCTGTCTATATTTCAACGAGTGGCCAAGAGCAAGAACGCTGAGCGGCTGTAGAAGAGGATTTGATGAGATGAGCCACACATGATTAATTGTTTATTGAGCTACATGAATAAGGCACCAAGAGTCGCACCTGTGTGGACTGCCTGGTCCTCCAAACCCAAAACACATTATATTTTACACTCAATATCCTTTTCCAAATATAATTTTTCTCTGCTTTTTAAACATTTCAAATTGAATAGACCAACATTTACCAACAGTAAAGTGTATTGTAAGGCACTGGCTGGTAGGATTGTGGACGATGTGTATGTGTCACCTGGGATTCTTACCTACACAAAGTGAGGGGCTCCAGGGTTTGTGTCTGCTCTGTAGTAAACAAACTTTTTGTTATCTCAGATCTAATAAGTTCTAGTCTGGGGCCTGGAGCCTGGAGGCTTTGTAGAGCTTTAGGTGAGATAAAGCCTCCGTTTTTAGGTCCACATCTTCCATGGTAGCCAGACTTTATTAATTAGTCTGAACTGTCCACAGGCTTTCCTATATGTGAACTGACTGAAGCTTGGGACTCTCTCTTTGCTGTGGGAGCCAGCTGCTGGGTTAAGGCTGAGCATTGACACTAAAAAGGTATATGTGCTGCCTGTTTCCTTTTGAGAACCCATTAGGGGGCACCCTGCAAGAAAATGACCTGAGCTTAATATGTACAGTCTGGAGGAAAGAAGGGAGAGGGGAGACATGATTGAAACCTTTAAATAAATCAATGGGGTGAATAAGGTTCAGGAGGGCAGTCTTTTCAATATGAAACCAAAATCAAGAACACGGGGACCTCAAACTAACTGGGGGGAAGTTCAAAACTAATCTTAGAAAGTATTATTTTACTGAAAGGGTGGTTGATGATTGGAATAAACTACCAACAGAGGTTGTGAGACAGTCAACAGTAAATGGCTTCAAACATGCTTGGGATAAACATAAATCTATAGTCAGACAACAAGGTTAATGTAAAAAAAAAAAAAAAAAATTATAAAAAAAAAAATAAAAAAATAAAAAGGGGCAGACTCGATGGACTACTCAGTCTTTTTCTGCTGTCACTTTTCTATGTTTCTATACTTACTTAGCTTAGTTATTTGTTAACAAAAGCAGATGTTTGTTTGGTTTATGCCATGCACTTGCTATACAAATCCCTTCCACATCACACCATGCTTGTTTACTGCCTTGCTGAATAAAAGTGCAGGTCAAACCAGCTTGGACTGTTTCTGGGCGTCCCTTTCTCATGCATTATTTACTGCTGCCACTACCTGTTGAGCTTGATCACCTTACAGTAAGAAAACCATAAATATGAATTCCTCTTGTTTGAATGGGCTGTGGGTAACCCCTTGGCATCATCATGTACAATGCAGGACTGTTAACTCTTCATTGTGTGCGAAGGAGGTGAGCATGTGACTGCAGCGGAGAGAGCCGGGTACACACTTGCAGTTTTTTTTTCGTTCAACCCAGCGGGCTGACCTATTGTGTTCTGACAGGGGACTGCCCCCCACCAGAGCACACTGGTCAGCGCTTGCAGCTATTGGCTGAGAGTGCTGATTGGATGCCAATTGGCAGACCTTTTTAGGTCATGCCCCTTCGACTGAAGTTGGACCGGTTGCAATACACATGGGCCAAATCTGAAGCAAATAACAGTTGGATAGCCGCACTCAAAAGTCTGATTTCAATGCTTTATTCAATCAAAAGGCATATACTGCTCACAGATGAAGTGCTGGTCCCAGCTATCCCAGCTGTGAGCTGTATATGCCTTTTGATTGAATAAAGCATTCAAATCGGATTTTTGAGTGCGGCTATCCAACCATTATTTGCTTCAGACGATAGTTTGCTTCATTAGCCAGCACCTATGCAAGCGGCAGCACACCTGATCTACATGGGTTTGAACATTCCTTGAGCGGTGATCTCCTGTGACACATGGGCCAAATGTCGCCCATTTTTTTATTGCAGTGGTTCTCAACCTCAGTCCTCAAGTACCCCCAACAGGCCATGTTTTGGGAATTTTACTTAGATAAAATAGCTGTCCAAAATACCAAGCCATTGACTCAGATTTAAAGCCCCTGTGCAAGATAAAGGAAAACCTGCAAACATGGCCTGTTGGGGGTACTTGAGGACTGAGGTTGAGAACCACTGATATTCAGCCCGTGTGTACGGGGCTTTAGAGTGGCAGCAACACTGCAGAACCAGGGCATGGATGGAAGATGCCTGCTGATTCCAGGAGTCAGGTAAGTATTACATCTTATCCCTGCACTAAAGAATCATTTTAGCCTTGCAAGGAAGGGGACCCCGCAGCAAGAGTGGATTTTGTTGAATTCCCAGAGTTCAGATTTAAAAGAGAAGAAAGGGTTTCATTAACCACTTCAGCCCCGGAAGAATTTTGCACTTTAGGACCAGAGCACTTTTTGCGATTCGGCGCTGCGTCGCTTTAACTGACAATTGCGCGGTCGTGCGACGTTGTACCCATACAAAATTTGCGTCCTTTTTTTCCCACAAATAGAGCTTTCTTTTGGTGGTATTTGATCGCCTCTGCGTCATTTCTTATCACCGCTATAAACAAAAGAAGAACGACCATTTTGCAAAAACACCCAAATTTCTTACTTTTTGCTAAAATTCAAATCCAAAAAAAAAATATAAAAAAACATTTTTTTCACCGTTTTTGGCCGATTTATATAATTCCTCATATTTGCGATAAAAAAAAATCGCAATTGGTGTTTATTGATTGGTTTGCGCAAAAGTGGCCGCGTTTACGGATGATGAGAATTCATTTCTGGGGTTTTTTTTTGTTTGTTTTTTTTTACTAGTAATGTCTGCGATCTGCGATTTTTAGCGGTAATGCGATATTGGGGCGGACATGTCGGAACATTTTGACACTTTTTTGGGACCAATGACATTCATTCAGCGATCAGAAATTTAAATGTCCACTGATTACTGTATAAATGTCATTGGCAGTGAAGGGGTTAACCTGCAGGGGGAGAGCTAGGGGTTAAGTGTGCTCCCTGGGTGTGTTCTTACTGTGGGGGGCTTGGGCTAACATGGGCATGAGAGATCTAACTGATCCCAGTGACAGGGATCAGTAGATCTCTCATGCCCCACTGACAGGGCGGAGAACCGCCGTGTTTACATTGGCGGTTCCCCGTTCTTTTCCCTGTAGCCGCTCATCGCGGCTCGCCGGCGGACATCGGGTCCGCCCGAGCCGCGGGAACACTCCCCAGGAGTGCGCGCGTGCCCCCTGGTGGCCAAATGCGAATCGCCGCTTATTTACGGCGATTCGCGCAGGGCTCCCCGACTGCCGCCGTGAAAAGACGGCGCGCGGTCGGGAACCAGTTAAAACAAAAAATATATATTCACCTAGATGGATGCAGCATCGGTCCGATGCTGCATCTGTGCCCTGCTGGCTCTAAGACCAGGAACTGATCGATGAAACACAACTGATCGCTGAGCTCTCAGTCTTCGGGTTTCAGATAGCTGGTGACTAGCAGTCACCAGTTCTGTGCTCTGCTCCACCAGCGCTCACTGAGAGGCTGAGCCAGGTGCCAGTCCAGGCACCTGGGTGGATCATGACCATATGGTCGGAATCTTCTGAGATCCATGACCGACTCTGTGATGTAAGCTTTAGCCCGCTATCAGCTGAAAACGGGTCACATGAGTACAGAGCAAACTGCACTCCTGTGGTCCATAGGAAAAGTACAGCCAAAAAGCTTTGGCTATACTTTTCCTTAAAATGTTCTAACCATTCATTTTAGTATTAGATTTTCCTCAAAGTCTAGGGCTTAGTTGTACTTGTGCTAGGCAAGGACAAAACATTTTTTTTAGCAGGCATGAAAATAGCAAGTAAACATTTATCCAATAACTGCTACTTATATGTAACAACCATGCAGTTTCCCAAGGCTGTACATTAGAAGGTGAATGAAATGAGCTATACATTGTAATTACTAATACATCTCAGGAACATAAGCCCTATCCCGGGATTCGGAGAAGATCCCAGTCTCTTTCATTTGACTGGAACTGAACTTATTGAGTAGATGTCATAGAGATGCGCCTCCAGAGTTAGAAGCCCCAAGGTCATGGAAATCTCTAGGACAGAATCAATAAACTTGTGTACAAGAAGTCACTGACAACAACTTTGTCACCATTATTAAATGGCTCGGAGACAATTTGTATTAGTGTGTTGGTCTATTTGCTTAGTTTTATTTTTTCCTTGCTGAGGGAATGGACACACGTACATTGTTGATATGTTTTCTATGAAATATAAAAAAAAACACTATCTACCATTGATTAGTTGTAGTTTTACAAAGCTGTCAACTAAAAAAGAAAGCTATATTAGCACCAAACTCCAAGCAAACTGCTAAACATACAGTTAAAATCCACATATGTATGTGAACTGTCTTATCTGCCAAAGGATTTGTAATTCTATCCAGTTACTTTTGTAATTCATATAGGTCTGCCAGGCATCACAGGTAGGAGATACCACGTTCTCCATTATGGGAAAGCAATGCTTTGGTATCTCTTGACTACCTGCAGCCGCTGATTGGACAATAATGGAGCAGCAGCACACTGATATATCAACCCTGCTCTCTCCTCCTGTAAGCATATTTCCTGTTAGCACATGTAAATGCAGTAGAACCTGATTGGCCAAAGTACTACATTTAAGAAACTTGTATACAAGGTCCATAGTAACTAAGATTTTTACCTTGCAAAGCTAAAAAGAAGTAACCACTCTCCATATTTTGGCATTCGAGTGAATGGATCTGTTTTCTTGTCAAAATTGTTTATTATTTTAAACAAAGTAAAGGCGAACAGTCATGAATAGGTAAGTATAGTGGTAGAGCATTAGACAATAATGTAACTGATGATATCAGATTAGAGAAATGACCATTAAGACATAAGTGCGACAGTACAGTACATAGGGTAGACATTAGACCAACCGTATCAGAAGATCAAAACGACAGAGGAACGAGGATATTGAAAAGAGTACGTAATTATCTATTGGTTGGCTATCGGTCAAGATAATTTTAGGTCAGTGTATCCGATGCACATCAAAATGAGTAGATGAATACAACCCTGGGACTATCACATAGGAACTGGTGAGGGGGTACAGGGTAAGAGAATAAAAAGAAGAGGAGCCATAAGACATCAGAAGGAGAAGAAGGAGAAAAGAGGAAAGGAGGAGTGTAGTAGGAGCTGAATGTAAGTTTCGCAGAGGTAGTGCAGCCCAATTGAATGCATAGAGAGATAAGATGCACGAAGGAAGGTAACTAGGACAATAATGATGCATCATCAAAGTCTGGGGGGTAAGCAATGCTTAACCCAAGGCTGCCATATTTTCTCAAATTTACAGAACCAATGGCTTCTGATGACTTCCATTTTAGCATGGATAAGGGCCTTATTCAATCTATGTTTGGCTTCAGCCAGAGATGGGGACTTCCAAAATGACAAAATTAATCAGTTTTCAAATCAGATAAATATGTTGAATCTACTAGTCATATTTTCGACAAATTGCACATTTTCAGTTCACCTGTATGCAAAAAATGTAGATTTGTCCAAATTATGAGGTTCATGCAATATATGAAACCCCATTGCCTGGAATTAAAATATGTAGATTCTCTGGAGATTAGTCATTCTAATGCTATAATTCACATGTATGGACCCTCTATACTGACTTGTATGTGGGATTTAACATTATGTCCAGCCACATGCAGGAACAGGTTTTTGACCAAGGTGTACTGCCTCACTGTAGTGAAGAAAAGTGGGGTCAGGGAACTAGCTATTCTGCCTAAACAAGGGTTCCAGGAGGTTATTGAGTATATTCGTTACATTTACAGTAGTTACATAGTTGGCAAGGTTGAATAAAGATAAGGTCTAACCAGTTCAACCTATATTTACAGGTGCATATGTAGTACATTTCACTATGGATTCTAATATCCCTGTACTGTGTGTTGTGTTCAACGAGAAACTTGTCTAGAAGTTTTCTTAACCAGTTAACGACCGGCTGGCGTACATTTACTGCTGCAGAGTGGCAACGTAACGCAAATCTGCATCTATAAACAGCGATTCCCGCAGGCGCGGCTAGGGGGCGAGCACGCAACCGTTGGCACACTCTCGTGCCCGACAAGCGCTCCCTCAGTGTGGCGTGGCCCGCGATCGCTTACTACACAGGAAGAACGGGGAAACCGCCGATGTAAACATGGCAGTTCCCCGTTCTGACAGGCGGCATGACATAGATCTACTGATCCCTGTATTCGGGATCAGTTAGATCTGTTATGCCCCTGGCAGCCCAGCCTCCACACACTTAGAACACACACAGGGAACACAGTTAACCCCTTGATTGTCCCCTGCATGCTAACCCCTTCCCTGCCAGTGATATTTATACAATAATCAGTGTTTTTCTTTAGATCTGATCGCTGTATAAACGTCAATGGTCCCAAAAAAGTGTCAAGAATGTTCGACATGTCCGCTGCAATATCGCAATCCTGATAAAAATCGCTGATTGCCGCCATTACTAGTAAAAAAAAACTTAAAAACGCCATAAATTAATTCTCATGGTTTGTAAACGCAGAAACCTTTGCGCAAACCAATCCATATACACCGATTGCAATTTTATTTTTACCACAAATATGAGGAAGAATATATATCAGCCAAAACCAATGAATACATTTGTTTTTTTCATATTTTTTTTGGATATGTATTATAGCAAAAAGTAAAAAATATTATTTATTTTTTCAAAATTGTCGCTTTTTTGTTTATAGCGGTGATCATAAATGGCGCAGAGGTGATCAAATACCACCAAAAGAAAGCTCTATTTGTGGGAAAAAAAGGACGTCAATTTCATTTGAGTACAATGTTGCACAACCACGCAATTGTCAGTTAAAATGATGCAGTACCGAATCGCAAAAAGTGCTCTGGTCCTAAAGTGGAAAATCCTTCCAGGGCTGAAGTGGTTAAGTTAACTACGCTCTCAGCTGATACCACTAACTGTGAAAGGAAGTTCAACAGTTTTACTGCTCTGACAGTAAAGAACTCCTAACACAGTTTAAGATTACATAGCTTCTTGTCCAGCGTCATGTTGTGACCATGTGCTTTCTCCAGATTCCCTGGATTAACTGCTTTTCTACCAGCATCGTTTATAAAGGGTAGCTGGCAGACGGGGGTTTTAAACACAGTTCCAGCCTTGGCCCTCTATGTGTTAGTGATACGAAAAATAAATAAAGGCACATATAAATAAATCACAAAAAATGTATACTGTACCCACCCCCACATACAGACACATGAGAACATAGAGGCATGCTGGGGGTGTGCCTATATATGAAAATGACAGTTGTTTTTAATAAACATGTGACATATTATAATATATATCATGTGAAATAAAATGTTTCAATTGCCACCATTTTATTCTCTATGGTCTTTGCTTTCATAGGTATATAGGATTTGCGGGGGGGGGGTAACTAATATTCAGCCCTAAATGTGCATTTTAACATGTGTGCAAAACACGCAAAAGTGGCTCTGGAAGCCAAGTGGTTAAACAGTTTATTCTCAACACTGCAGTCACCACTGATACATTCGTATAATGATATCATATCCCCACATCTTTTTTTCCAAGGATAATTTGTTGAATTTCTGTAATCTTTCTTGATAATCTAGGTCCTGCATCCCGCATACTAACTTAGTTGCCCTTCTCTGAATGCACTCTGGTTCAGGGATGTTCTTCCTTAAAGCGTATCCATAGTCAGAATGTAAAATCATGTATTAATTTCCACATTGTATTTCAATTATTTCTAGCCTACTTGTATTAATCTGAATCAAGGTCGCCAATCGTTGATAAATTTACAGACACTTTGCAAAAATTGGCTGATTTTTAAACTGTCCGTAAATGTTTGTTAGGGGCGGTGGCTGCCCATAAAAAACAGTCGCGGGCCTTTCCATTTCAAGTGCCTGTATCATGCTGTTTTTAGCCCTGATGAAGAGGGAGTTTTGAGCCCCCAAGTAAAGTTTAGGACATTGCTGTGATACTGTGCTGGGCCTGGTTATGAGTTTGTTGCTCTGCAGGGGGTCAGTGAGTTTAGGGGTTCTTCTGCAGTGCTGGGTATGTTATATTCAAAACCATATCATTTGAACAAGCATATCAAAGAACCAAGAGTCAACTGTCACCAGATCAGCAACACATGTCCTAAAAGGCAAGAAGACCTCTTTTGCATCCAATATTGAATATTGCTTATGGGTTTTGAGGGGCAAACCCTCTTCTTCAGAGACTCTGAAGAAGGACACTTACACATTTTGAGGGGCCAACCATCTTCCTCAGAGGCTCTGAAGAAGAGGGTTGGCCCCTTGAAACATGTAAGCGTATTGGATGCAAAAGGGGGTTTCCTGCAGTTTAGAACATGTGTTGCTGTTCTGTGACAGTCGGCTCTTGGTTTTTTGATATGTTTGTTCAATTATATTGAATTTGTGGGTATAACATTTGCTTTTATTCATCAATAAATGGGTGTATTATTATTATTATATTATTATACAGGATTTATATAGCTGCAACAGTTTACGCAGAGCTTTACAATGTAGAGGAGGGACAGTACAATTACAATACAGTTCAACAAAGAAGGAATAGGAGGGCCCTTCTCATGGAGCCTACAATCTAAAGGGAGGGGGAGGTGGCACAAAAGGTAATAGCTGTGGGGAATGATCCGATGCAGGTGCCTCGGGCATAGGTGTGCACAGCCTAGTGCATTAGGGTGTGCACTCCAAAGCTCAAACAAACATTAACAGTATATTTATATACATAAAGACACACACACTGTTATAGCAGAGCTGGTTCAGTGAAAGAGAAGTACGGTAGCTCTTCAATAATGGTGGAACTGGTCAGAGGGTGAAATTTCCCATCTCTCCACCGGCACACAGAGCAGTAATGCTAATGTGCTTGGAGTGATTAGGGCAGCCTTTCTCAACCTTTTCAACACAGAGGAACCCTTGAAATAGTTCTCTGGTCTTGGGGAACCCCTGCTAAAAATTAAAAATCTACAACTCATGATAGTGTGATGGTCAATGGGAATAATGCTCTTTACACTTGTGGTCATTACGAAGAATTATCCCCTTACAGATAGCTAAAAAGATTAATGATGTCATTGGGAATTTATCTGAGAGGTAGAAATTGACCATTGCTCAAGGAACTCCTTGCAACCTCTGGTGGAACCCTGGTTGAGAAACCCTGGATTAGTGTGTGCCCAGGCACCCCTGGCAAACCCCCTGTGCATGCCTATGGCCTTGGGTACAGTTTTTAGGTAAAGGTGGGGTAGGCTTCCCTGAATAAGTGAGTTTTCAGGAATCTCCTAAAGGCGGACAGGGTAGGGGCTGAACGGACATACCAGGGCAGGGAGTTCCAGGCTCTGGAGAAGTCCTGGAGGCGAGGATGGTGGTGGCAAGGGATCTAGAGAGCAGTAGGTCCTGGGAGGAGCAGAGAGGACAATTTGGGAGATATCTGCAGATGAAGTTGGTGATGTAGCTGGGGGCGATGTTGTGGATGGCCTTGTATTTTGTGGTAAGTATTTTGAATTTTATACAGTGGGGTAGGGAAGCCAGTGAAGGGATTGGTAGAGTGGAGCAGCATTATTATGGTAATGCGCTAGGTTGGTGCGCCCTCTTTTTGTTGTTTTGTAATACTCACCTAACCCTCCCAACCAGGTCTCTCATTGCCACTAATTCAGCACTGCTATGCCACCCCAAAACAACTGGTCCCTTGCCATCACTCTGTGATGATGTCATCCTCTTCTCTCTCCCGAGAGGACCCTACCAACAGCCAGTTGGAACTGTCCATATCTCACAGACAGTGACATGGAATACCAAAGAAAGACCCCTTCAGGACGTAAATAGAAGAGAAGACTCGGGCCCGTGATGTAACATGATTGCAGATTCTGGTAAGTTATAAAGCAGATTTAGCTTTACTAACCCAAACAGAGGTAGGCGAGGGAAGAAATCCCAGAGTGGGGCTCTAAATGACTAAAAATACTCACTAATACACAGTATTTGATTTATTATTGATAAAACACTAAACTATAAAACTGAACATACTATAAGAAAAAAGAAGGCACGTCCATCAAAAGAACCCTCTGGAGTTGACATAACACCAGCTTACAGGATCTGACCTGCAGTACGCAAAATGTGGAACCTTTATCTTTCAGGAGAGAATTGGAGAAATCCACAGGTGGAGTGGAAAACCCTTTAAATAACAACTGAGCGTGCACCTGCGTTCTCCCCTGCCTCTAAAGAAACAGCAAACCGTTCAGGAAGGATTGATTGCTGGTGGAGGTGCTTGCTTTGTAACACGCCTGTCTATAGATAAACACCCATCACAAATCTTGTACACAAAACAAGGAAAGAAGTCACGACAAGCGCGGTGCTTTAACCGAGCACGTTTCCTGCAAGGGAAGTGCGCAGCAAGCCTCAGAGAGGAATAAATGGGGTAGAAATGACAATCATTCTTCACTCACAATCCATGACTGCTTTCAGTGCTGATAAAATCCAGCATGTGTCACTTGTCAAGTGTCTCTTGTCACACTTCAATGTGAACCTCCTTGCGGGGAGAGGATGCCGGGGAGGGGGGGAGAGCGCAGGACGCAGTGAAGGGAAAAGCTGCAGAGATCCCAAGGACTTGAGCACACAGTGTGAAGTCATTTCATTTTATCTTTTCATAGACTTTGCATGTGATCCCTGGAATGTAATTATTGTCACCTAATAAAACAACATATGCTAAGACAATTAAAAGATTCCATTATATGTGTAGTGACAGTGGTGAGTGAAAGGCAGCGAACAACATAATGCAGGACAATAACATCTCCTCCATATGTCTCTTCCATAAGAGGAGGGGGCATGGTGAGAAAGCCTTGACATTTTTTATGATTTAAGAAGTCCATCCTAACTTAAAACCGGATATTATTTTAAAGGGGAATTGAATGCTTTAAAGGAGAATGTAAGTCTTTTTAATGGTTAAATGCATGTAAAAAATTTGACCATAATGTACCACATCAATGCATCTGACAGCCCCCGTATAGATTAACCACAACAGTACCTGGCACGAAAACCCCCTTCCTGTCCAGGCCATTTTTCAGCTTTCAGCGCTATCACACTTTGAATGACAATTACTCAGTCATGCAACACGGTACCCATATGAAATTTGCGTCCTTTTTTTCACACAAATAGAGCTTTCTTTTGGTGGTATTTAATCACTAGGAGGGGGTTTATTTTTTGTGCTATAAATAAAAAAAGATTGAAATTTTTTTGAAAAAATGCCTTTTTCTTTGTTTCGGTCATAAAATTTTGCAAATTAGTAATTTTTTCTTTGTAAATTTTGGCCAAAATTTATACTGCTACCTATCTTTAGTAAAAATAACCCAAATAAGTGTATATTATTTGGTCCTTGTGAAAGTTATAGAGTCTACAAGCTTCCCCCAAAAGCACGGTCCATGACAACACCAATTAGATATGCCCCCGACAGTCTA
>BLSH010161854.1:2108618-2139926 GCA_018402905.1 Glandirana rugosa | reverse complement strand
GTATCAGTGTGCTTTTACATTACAGATCAGTAACTCACTGATCCCAGCTCTTCTCTCCTCACACTGGACTCTGTGTGAGGAGAGAAGAGCTGGTAACAGTGAGTTACCGCTCTGTTTACACTGTATGTGATCGGCTGTGAAGCAGATCACAGCCGATCACAAGGTATCAGCCGCCGGCCGGCGGCTGATACCTGTGTCGGTGACAGGCAGTGTTCCCCAGGAACACGCCGCCACCGACACGCACGCGCAGCGCGCTCCCGATTGCGCGCATGCGCCGTGCGAACGGCGGGCGTGCCGTTTGTGATCGGCTGTGACTTCGTCACAGCCGATCACGTGGTGAACAGCCATAACCAATGGCTGTTCACCCCTGTCGACAGAGCCGGGATGCGCGCGCCCGATCGCGCGCAATCCCGGCTTAAAGGGAGGACGTCATATGACGTCCACCCGCTGGGAGAGCAGGACTGCTCCGCCGTCATTTGACGGTGGGCGGTCCTGAGGCGGTTAAAAAAAAAAAAAAGAATTAGATCTTACATGATTAGTTGTTGTTTAAGCCAAAAAAAATAAAACTTAACAGGCTGGTTGTACAAAAGTCTTTCAATAGATCGACTTATGTACAACCAGCTAGACCATACATGGACCAAAATTTGGCCAGCTCCTGCTGAACCAGACGAATTTTGATCCATGGGAGGAGTTGGAGACATGTGACGCGACTGCATGGTGGGACGCGACAGCTATCTTGTGGGTTTGGAGACAAGAGAAAAGGAACCCCCTTGGGACTTTGCACGGGAAGGCACATCTCTATTGCCTGACTGATAGATATAGGGTCTATCCTCTACTATTTCTTCTAACAAGAAGGTTCCAGAGTATCCTATATGACTGAATGTACTGTTTTTAAACACATTGACCACTTACCCCTGAGGAAGATTTCCACCATTAACATCGAAATGCGTTGGGTTCTTTTCTGACATTTCTCTGGCAGATTAGTGGTCCTTTTTATGGTCTTTGTCATCTAAATTTATATGTTCTAGCAGCATTATTTTTGTCTCGCTGTATGTCATGTATATGTCCTTTGTTGTATATGTATTGCCTTGTGTATCAATAAATTACATTTTTGTATATATATATATATATATATATATATATATATATATATATATATATATATGTATTCTGCTTCTTGAGGAGTTGGTCTTCCCATGCAAAGTCCCAAGGGGGTTCCTTTTCTCTTGTCTCTATAGTCATTATCAGGGATGGGGATAGACCTACTTCAATAATTTTCTGTTTTCTTTTTAATTAATTTGATTGCCAAAGAAATATAAACTTCATCTTGTGGATTTGAAACGCCGCACGTTTTTGCTGAGAGATGCAAAAGTAAGCTCTAACGAGCAGGACCCTCTGATTCCTCTTGTACCAAATTGTGATGTAACTGTACTGTCTGCCTTCATTTTTGTAAAGCGCTGCGCAAACTGCTGGCGCTATATAAATCCTGTATAATAATAAATAATAATAATACTTAACCGTTCAGAATCTGGGTGTTATTCTTGCGGTTTAACATTAAATATCCTTGAGATTTCTACACCATGAGGAGTGTATTTTCTATCTTTATTTGAGATGTTTGAAGCAGGGGTGGGGACGTCTAAGAAAGCCCTAGAGGTGGATTGATGCTGTTGGAGCTAACATTGGATTACTACTGTGCATTTGATCCTTGTTGTGAGGATCCATGTTGGAGGGTAAGCGACAATGTGATCGGGTGTTGGTGATGAACTCTTCACACCTTTGATATGCATGTGCACTACTGCATTAATACCTTGGAGTTTTTTGGACTTTTGCTATTTTAAACAAATCTTAGACAATTTATTTTAGAGCTGCACCACGGCTGCCCGTTACAGCAGATTTGTGTTTATTTACGAATTTTGATCCATGTATGGCCAGCTTTAGCAAAAGGGACATTACTTACTACCAGTGTGATGTGTTACATGTCCATTGTGCTGATGTCTCCTGGTTTATTAAAAATCGTAGACATCTGAACCCCATCATCGTAATCTTCCAGGCATTGGGGCTTAAAGTAATTGTGAAGTCTTGTTTTTTTTAGTTAAAAATAACAAACATGTTATACTTATCTGCTCTGTGCAGTGGATTGCACAGAGCAGCCCGGATCCTCCTCTTCTCGGGTCCCTCTTTGGTGCTTCTGGCCCCTCCCAGCTGTTGAGTGCCCCCCACAGCAAGCAGCTTGCTATGGGGGCACCTGAGCCAAGCCACAGCTCCCTGTGTCCATTCAGATTTGGAGCCGAGGCCAGGCACCACCCCCTTTCTCTCCTCATTGGCTGATTGACAGCAGCAGGAGCCGATGGCGCCAGCTGCTGTCTCAGCCAGTGAGGAGGGGAGTCCCCGGACAGCCGAGTGTCTCGTGCAACATCGCTGGATCTAGAGGGACTTCAAGTAAGTATTAGAGGGGCTGAGGGGGGCTGCTGCACACCAACAGCTTTTTATCTTAATGCATACAATGTAATAAGTTAAAAAAAAAACTTCTGCCTTTACAATCACTTTAATACTGTAGAATTGAGGGACCTGTGACAGGCACTCATCAAGAGTACCCATCTATGCTCACATACTATTGCTTCTATGAATGAAGAACGTTCTATGAATGGAGGACAGGTAGATGATTGAAAGGTCCACCTCCCCCTTTCATAGATCATGTTACTAAACTTAGGCCTTAAAGCCTAAGTTTAAAGCATTTTATTTTTACAGAGGAGCTGGCAGGAATTGGAATAACATATTTACAACCACTTTAAAAGATTTGAAAATACTCAGCTTTTAAAGAAAAGGATTAATAATTATCAATCTTAAAATTTAAAAAATGGTGGCTGAAACCACTAAATATAACCAAACTACTTCTACCTAGTTTCCTTAACCTCTTGTGGGCTGGCCACTGTACATATAAGGTGTGTCTGCTACCCTATTGTTGCAGAAGGATGTACCAGTGCATCCTCCGGGAACTGCACTTCTGTGAGCTCCTGTGTGTGCACAGTCCTGTGATCACACTGGGATTTGACTAGATAACAGGCAAAAAGCACAGAGCCAATGTGAGCAACTCTGTACTGTGTGATCACTATGACCAATCACAGCATCACAAAATGTAATCTAAGGCTTCCGTTAGCAGCTGTGTCTCACATTTTTTCCGAGAGTGTGTGAGAGGAAAGAAAGCCTTCTGACCACCAGCCAGGCCCAGTGCTACCCAGTAACAGTGCCAACAGTATTAAATTACACCCCTTCACTGCCATTAACCTTTTGACAGTATACAACATGTCAGCCTCAGCCTGTTTCTGATTTGTGATGAATAGAGTTGAGCGGACACCTGGATGTTCGGGTTCGGTCGAACTTTGCGAAAAAGTTTGGGTTCGGTACCGAACTCCGAACTTGACCCGAACTTTACTCTGGACCCCGAACCCCATTGAAGTCAATGGGGACCCAAACTTTTCGACACAAAAAAAAAGTCCTGGAAAGTGCTAGAGGGCTGCAAAAGGAAGTAAAATGGGGGTAAGAGTAGGACAAGTGCCCTACAAAAAAATGGGGATAGGGAAAATAACTTAAAATCAAATTAAAAAAAATGTGTGGCATAGGAGCCTAGAGGTTGACTAGGCCGTGACCGTGGCAGTGTAGGTGGAAGTGGCAGTGGTGGAGGAGGAGGAGATAGCCAATACTTTTTGTTCTTTGTTTGTTTTGGTTTTTCTAATTGGGGTAGCCCCCAAAATATTAAGGCATATTCAAAAAAACAAGTATACCAATGGCTGTGTGGGGCCGGTCAATAATCTGTCCCTTACAGCAACAGCAGGAACCTGATCCTATAGGAGTAGGCGATGATTTTAGAACAATAATCTGTGCCTTACAGCAACAGCAGGAACCTGACCCTATAGGAGTAGGCGATGATTTTAGAACAATAAGCTGTCCCTTACAGCAACAACAGGAACCTGACCCTATAGGAGTAGGCGATGATTTTAGAACAATAATATGCCCCTTACAGCAACAGCAGGAACCTGACCCTATAGGAGTAGGTGATGATTTTAGAACAATAATCTGTCCCTTACAGCAACAGCAGGAGCCTGACACTATAGGAGTAGGCAATGATTTTAGAACAATAATCTGTCCCTTACAGCAACAGCAGGAACCTGACCCTATAGAACTAGGAGAGGATTTTAGAACAATAATCTGTCCCTCAAAGCAGTAGACTCTACCTAGTCCAGTATCAGATCGTTCTGTAATGCAGGATGAGATCTGCAATCTGTCCCTCAAAGCAGTAGTAGTAGTAATCTCTGCCTAGTCCAGAATCAGATCGTTCTGTAATGCAGGATGAGATGTTATTATATCTGCAATCTGTCCCTCACAGCGCCGGCAGCATCCTCTCCCTACACTAGCCTGAGAGCATGTGACATGCAGCACTACGTGACTCCAGCTTATACAGAGGCTGGGTCACATGATGCACTGGCCAATCACAGCCATGCCATTAGTAGGCATGGCTGTGATGGCTTCTAAGGGCAAAGCAGTGAAACGCTTGTTGATTGGCTGCCCTGCAGCTATTCAACAGGCGGGATCAAATACCCGAACCCCCAACCCGGACTTTTTTTCAAATGTCTGGGTTCGGGTCAGGGACACCCCAAAGGTCGGTACGGACCCGAACTTTACAGTTCGCTCAACTCTAGTCATGAATTTTAATTTCTCATCTCCCTTATCCTGCATATTTGTACAATAACCCATTTACCTCCTGATCGCTCTGTATGTGATCTTTACATTTAATGTATCTAGCGTGATTTTACAAAGCTCCATGTGTTAACCATCTCAATACCAGCATGTTTCTTCATTTTTTAAAAATGTGGCACAGATCACCTTAAAGTGATTGTAAAGGCAGAAGGTTTTTTATCGTAATCTATTCTATGCATTAAGATAAAAAGCCTTCTGTGTGGCACAGCCCCCCTCAGCCCCCCTTACACTTACCTGAGGGCCCTCTAGATCCAGCGATGTTGCAGGAGTGTCTCGGCATCCGGGACTCCCCTCATCATTGGCTGAGACAGCAGGGCGGCACCTTTGGCCCCCACTGCTGTCAATCAAAGTCAGTCAGCCAATGAGGAGAGAAAGGGGCCACGGCTCCATATCTGAATGGACACAGGAAGCTGTGACTCCACTCGGGTGCCCCCATAGCAAGCTGCTTGCTGTGGAGACACTCAACAGGAGTGGCACCAAAGAGGGAACCAAGAATGGGAGGATCTGTGCAAAACCATTTCATAGGGCAGGTAAGTATAACATGTTTGTTATTTTTTAAAATGAAATTTTACAATCACTTTAAGGTGTCTACTTTCCAAAAAGGTGTAATTTTGGGGGGTTTTGTACTGTCCCGCCTCCTTTATTCACTATGTTTTAAAACAGAAGGTTAAGAATTTTTTTTTTTTATAATGTTTTGGTCTTTTTTGCTTTATATAGTAAAGAATTAAAAAAAACTGTGGTTATTAAATACCCCCAAAAGAAAGCTCTATCTGTCTACAAATAACATGAACAGGAAACTGTTCATCTAGAATGCTCGGACCTGACACCCATAATGTTTTTCCAGCATGATGGTGCACCACCACATTATGGGTGTCAGGTCCGAGCATTCCTAGATGAACAGTTTCCTGGAAAGTGGATTGGTCGTCGTGGGCCAGTTGAATGGCCCCCAAGGTCTCCCGATCTGACCCCCTTAGACTTTTATCTTTGGGGTCATCTGAAGGCAATTGTCTATGCTGTGAAGATACAAGATGTGCAGCACCTGAAACTACGGATACTGGAAGCCTGTGCTAGCCTTTCTCCTGCGGTGTTGCTATCAGTGTGTGAAGAGTGGGAGAAGAGGTTTGCATTGACAATCCAACACAATGGGCAGCACATTGAACACATTTTATAAGGGGTCAGAAACTTGTAAATAACTCATGAAAGAATAAAGTTACGTTAAAACCAAGCACACCATTGTTTTTCTTGTGAAATTCCCAATAAGTTTGATGTGTCACATGACCCTCTTCCTAATGAAAAAACAAAAGTTGGATTCAAAATGGCTGACTTCAAAATGGCCGCCATGGTCACCACCCATCTTGAAAAGTTTCCCCCCTCACATATACTAATGTGCCACAAACAGGAAGTTAATATCACCAACCATTCCCATTTTATTAAGGTGTATCCATATAAATGGCCCACCCTGTATAAAGAGAATAGTTGGTGTCCAGAGAAGGACGAAAAAAGCAGGACTTTGTTCAAGACACACATCATTTTCCACTGCAAGCCACAAATTCAAAGAAGGAAATTCTAATTTCCAAATGGGGCCTCCAAATACAGGTCTTTGCATTCGAGGATAAACTTGAATATTTTTGCTGGAGAACACACAAAATTAGACCTGAAAAAAACATCAGTGAGCTTTATAAAGTAAATAGACATTCTTAGCTAGTCTGTACTATGATGTTTCAATAACATCTTTGAGACGACAGTAGACCATGGCTTCCCCATCAAACGGCAGACTAGTAATGAGCCGCATGTTCTCTAGGGATGTACCTGCAGACCCGCCACACTACACAACTCCTGGGGGTAATGAGCCAGTGAATTCACCAATCTAGCTAATTACACGGGGCTCACAAAAGTGACCTTTATTTTCCTGGGAATTTCTGATGCTACGAAAAATTTCAGCATGTGATACTTTCATGCATGGGGGGACATTTTTCTCTTGTATCTGGGGGACAAGCACGTTGTCTTAGCTGCAGTGATCACAACCCACATCAGAACGAATGTCAGAAAGCGTTGCCACTTAATTGATGGAAAATATGCAAGTCACGAAAGTTCTGTAGGTTCTCAAACATATACAGTTGTGCTCATAAGTTTACATACCCTGGCAGAATTTAAGATTTCTTGGCCATTTTTCAGAGAATATGAAGAACACAAAAACATTTCTTTCACTCATTGTTAGTGTTTGGCTGAAGCCATTTATTATCAATCAACTGAGTTTACTCTTTTTAAATCATAATGACAACAGAAACTACACAAATGACCCTGATCAAAAGTTTACATACCCCAGTTCTTAATACCGTGTATTGCCCCCTTTAACATCAATGTCAGCTTGAAGTCTTTTGTGGTATTTGTGTATAAGGCTCTTTATCTTCTCAGATGGTAAAGCTGCCCATTCCTCTTGGCAAAAAGCCTCCAGTTCCTGGAAATTCTTGGGCTGTCTTGCATGAACTACATGTTTGAGATCTCCCCAGAGTGGCTCAGTGATATAGAGGTCAGGAGACTGAGATGGCCCCTCCAGAACCTTCACTTTATTATGTTGTAGCAAAATACAGGTAGACTTGGCCTTGGATTTTAGATCATTGTCATGTTGGAATGTACAAGTACGTCCATGCGCAGCTTCCTGGCTGATGAATGTAACTGTTCCTCCAGTATTTTTTGATAAGATACTGCATTCATCTTGACATTAATTTTGGCTAAATTCCCTGTGCCTTTCTAGTTCACACATCCCCAAAACATCAGCGATCCACCTCCATGTTTCACAGGCCTTGTTGACTCCTCTCTAAATGTAACATTTATGACTGTGGCCAAAAAGCTAAATTTTGGTCTCATCACTCCAAATGACTTTGTGCCAGAAGGTTTGAGGCTTGTCTCTGTGCTGTTTGGCGTATTGTAAGCGGGGAACTTTGTGCCATTTGCGTAGTAATGGCTTTCTTCTGGCGACTGGACCATGCAGCCCATCTTTCTTTAAGTGCCTCCTTATTGCACAACTTGAAACAGCCACACCACATGTTTTTAGAGAGTCCTAAAGTTATTTGTGGGTTTTTCTTTGCATCCGGAACAATTTTCCTGGCAGTTGTGGCTGAAATTTTAGTTGGTCTAACTGACCATGGTTTGGTTTCAACAGAAACCCTAATTTTCCACTTCTTGATTAGAGTTTGAACACTGCTGATTGGCATTCTCAATTCCTTGGATATGTTTTTATATCCCTTTCCTGTTTTATACAGTTCAACTACCTTTTCCCACAGATCCTTTGACAATTCTTTTGCTTTCCCCATGACTCAGAATCCAGAAACGTCAGTGCAGCACTGGATGAAAGATGCAAGGGTCTTTCAGGAGTCCAGAAACTCATTGACCTTTTATACACACACACTAATTACAAGCAAACAGATAACATGTGAGGATGGTTACCTTTAATAGCCATTCAAACCCATTTGTGTCAACTTGTGTGCATGTTATCAGTCCAAAATCACCAGGGTGTGTAAACTTTTGATCAGGGTCATTTGGGTAGTTTCTGTTGTCATTATAATTTAAAAAGAGTAAACACAGTTGATTGATAATAAATGGCTTCAGCCAAACACTAACCATGAGTGAAAGAAATGCTTTTGTGTTACCATTCAAATTCTCTGAAAAATGGCCAAGAAATCATTAATTCTGCCAATGTATGTAAACTTATGAGCACAACTGTATACAGTATATTAATGGTGATTAAACCTGATGTGAAAAAGACACATTTTGCTACATTCAAGCAAGTTCATATTTGATAATTCCACATAGCACGTTATACTTGTTGATGGTTTCCTATTAATTTAATAAAATTCTTCCAGCCCAGTGTTTTTTGTGCCAACAACTACCAACATCACCTAAACTAAATTTTAACACTTGATCTCAACCTAATTTTAACCCTCAAAGGACAAAAAAACTTTTACCTCTACCTAAGGTGGCTCCCAACCATCCAGAAGAGTACAGCTCCAGTCGCTCATGTAATTCAATGGAGTAAGCAGCATGCATATTTAGTAGGAGGCAGGCACAGCTAAGACTTTTCATTGGAAAGAACCACAGCATGCAGTGGGGGAGCAAATATTTAACACGCCTGTTCAACACACAAGTGTCAAATATCTACAGTGGGCCACCGGACGGGCTAGTATACATGCTATTCTTTTACAGCACAGACTTTTTTACAAGTGACCAGGTGGTGATGTGGTCACTTGTAAAGCTGAACTGGGGGTTGTTGTGAAATGAAACCTTGAAGTGAGCTCTTTTCTTCCCCCCACTGCAAGGGGATAATGGCCTGTTTGGGGTATAGGGTGAAATACTTACCTTATTATTTGCTCTGGCAGACTTCCTCCTCTCTATAGTAGCTCCCAAAAGTTGCTCCTCTTCCTGCTTGAACGGTTGCAATTCCCTAACATCATCACAATGCAAGACCAATGGAAAGGCCATCATGTTAAAATAATTTTTGGTGATACTGGCATGAAGGACCATCATGGCAGAATCACCAAGTGTTAAGCTTAGATAAAAATGTAGTGACTGGGTTTACATATGTGGTTGTAATCCTCAGACATGAAATATGAACAAAGCATATCCCATTATAGTGTATACTTGTCTCCAGTGAACTAAGTGTAATTTCTGTCTGCTGCTTCATTCCCCTGCTCTCTGCGTAAGTTACTTCTGGTGAGCTTTCCTGACACCAAGAGAAAAATGGTGACAGGGGAGGGCGCAGTGTGTGATTGACAGCCTCAGCTCTGTTCCTGAGAGCTGTGTGAAGGGGGGTGTGTCCAGGGGAGGGCTGGCAGCCTTAGGCCTGGGGGGCAAGTCCAGTCAAGTGGACCATTGAACCACCGAATCAGCTCACCACCCATGCCCACCTGGTTTTAGAATGGATATTGAAGTTATGAAGCAAGACAAATATGATACAATGTGGTAAGATAATTTAATGTTAATAGCAAGGAGGTTTAACAAAAATAATGCATCAATGCAGCTCATCAGTGCCCACCAATGCAGCCGCATCAGTGCCCATCAATGCAGCCGCACCAGTGCCTATCAAATGCAACCTGATCAGTACCCATCAATGCAGGCTTGCCAGTGCCCATCAGCACAGCTGGCCCTGGGTGCCCTCCCCCCTTTGCCTACAGTTAGTTGGTGGCTGCACCCCTGGCCCCTGCTTCCTTCCTCCACAAGAAGAAAAAAGTGTGAGAGGGCAGCGGCCATCTGCCATTTTGAATGTAAGTTAGGGTGGCCTGGGGGGCAACTGCCACCCTTTCCCCTGGCCCAGCCCTCCCTGCGTGTGTCCATTTCCTCCAATCAGCTCTCAGAGCTCTTGTACAGTGTGCTTCTGCAGCTTCCTGGCCCCTGCTTTTTAGAGCTGAAAGATCTTTTGTAAATTCTGTACTGAATGGATCTAGGGGGCAAACAGCTGTAGATAAACAGGTACAACTTGTGTAGTAGGATTTATTTCATCTCTGTGTATCACCTGAGGCCAGGCACTTCGCTGGCTATATGTAGGGGTTTACAACCACTTTAAGAAAAACAGTCTTCAATTAGTACAGCATAGTGATAGTTCCTATCAGAATTAGTGTCTAAGTTTAGGTTGGGAGACTCACTAAACACTAAAATAGCGGATTAACAATTTGCATGCACAAAAACTTAAACATTTGCCAATTGCTGTTTTTTGAAAAACCCAAAGTAGCTATTGCAAAAAAGTCTTATCTAGTTTGCTAACTTTCATAAAGATATTTTTGATAGGACTTCCATTTTGCATTTTTTATTTGACTTTTTTATTATTCAAATGTAGAGACCTCTTCCCATTTCTCCCATTAAGACTTACTTACCATAATGATAACACCACCACGGACTCCAGGCTCTCACAGCACTGAAAGAGTTATGGGGTCAGCTATACATTGAAAGTGGGTGGATAGAAGTAGTATTAATTTTCATGGGTTTTCACACACGAGCAACGAGCAGAAAACATTATGAAAATGTCCAAGAGAACTGATAATTGAGTTGATTAGTATGACCTTGGTTATGAAGGTAATAGAAGAGTGAATGATACTTAGACTGAATTATAGCCCTGCTGTCCTGTGCGGAGGGGTAGTGAGGTATGTAATTTGTTCAGTAGCCTATTCTTTATTTGACAGGATAGTAACTCCTGGACCGAGAAAGCTAGACTATACAATTCTCAGCATTCTATATCCTTCTTCTGAAGCAGGATAGCCTATATTGGTTTATTAAAAAAAAAAAAAACTATAAGAAATATGCTAAAAAAATACAGTACAAATGAAAACACAAAAGCATGGAAGGTTGAATAAAATATCTATGAAGAGCAGCCTATTTTAGTTATTATACTCTTCTAATAGTGAAGGATGTTAAAGCATTTGTTACCCCAACACTTCATATTCCTAATATGTGCATACTCTCTTTGTATTGCTTCCTTTGTGTGTAATCCCTGGTTTTCCTGCCAGTCCCCCTGGTTTTCTATAAAAAAAACTGACCCCACTAAGCAGGACAGCACAGTGTGGTCAGTTCCCTAGCTAGGCTCTGGGAACTCAGTGTACTCTCCTCCAATGATCAGACTTGTCCTGACACCCCCCCCCCCCCACCACCACCACCAGCAGCTCTTGTGCAGCTAAGAATAGAGGGAATGTAAAAAAAAGGGGGGGGGGAGGTATTTATAATGTTTTTTTTTTGTTTTTTTTTAATGTTTTAACTTTCATTTCTATTTTAAACTGAATGGGGTGCTGCGGCTTTGGCTGCTGCTTGTCCTAAAACTTTTCCTTTGTTCTGATATATTCTATATGGCTGTCTTAACATACCTTTACAATATGCCTGTTGTAATATGCTTGTAAATACATGTCTCCCCCATTCCCCACCATATAGGGGGTAGAGTTGGCACTCACTCCTTGAACCCCGTAATGATTACAAATATCATGCAGACAGCATGGGCATGTATGCATGCACAAGATATGCAGGCACATGGTCACCCACACTGCTGATTTAATTTTTTCATATATACAGAGAGAAACTATATGTTCCCGCAATCTAGATATCTCTATACAAAGAGGACCTTTTTAAGCTCCTGTCCAATGTATATACAGATATATCAGGCACTTTTTAAAATAAATCATATTCACTAGTTCTTGATAACTGTGACGTATATACCTTTATGTTTAGCATTATCCTATACCAGTGGTTCTCAACTCCAGTCCTCGGTACCCACTAACAGGCCAGGTTTGCAGGATAACTGAAATGCATCATAGGTGATATCATTTGTTGCTCAGTGATTGCAGCTTTCTAGTCTGCATCTCCCCAAGGTAATACTTAAAATCTGGCCTGTTGGTGGGTCCCGAGGACCGGAGTTGAGAACCACTGTCCTATACTAATTGACTGTTTAATGATCCTTTTTGCTTCTCAGCATAATTGTTTGCTGTACCATCCTGATCCCAAGTGGTGTGATCTCAAACACCCCTTTTTTTTGAGCTCTGTATAATTATTTGTCCATGTAAGTTATAACCATCACTTCAGTTTCTAAAAATATGCCTTTTTCGGTTAAATCACAATATCTATATACATTCTGCTTTTTGCGCCACCTAAAATGATTAGTGTGGTGTTGTTTTTATTCATATTTCCTTCTTTATATATGACTTCTTCTTATGGTACTTACCCATGAAGATAAACATACCGACTTACCCATGCATCATTCCCTTCCTTCCTTTTTTAGTATATGCTTGGACCTTTTTTGCGCCTTCTGCAGTCTCATGGTGCTGGGCTCCCATTATCTGGGAGGTACGTTGGCTGGTCTCCTTTGGGTTGGCCCTCATTGGGGTGAGTATTGGATAGAGGGGATCAGATATGTGGTCTTAGAATTGCAAACCAGTTAATACAAAATCTTTTTTATTAAGTATTTCTTTGTCTTATGTATAATTGTTGTCATGTACTTATATTTTTTTTTCTTTTCTATAAAGTTCAAACTGATGGCTATTGAAATCCCCTGAGGAAGCCATACTGATGACGAAACATGTTGGGAGAAGTTTGCCACATCTCAAAAACAACCAACCAACACAATAATCAGCCTATGATAATGTATTTGGACTACTCATTATATTTTTATGTGTACTATACCCTTTTTTTTAATGGATATAATAAAATCATGTTTTAATGAATTTTTGCTGAATTAGTTCTTTGTCTGCTGGCACCGTTATAATCTCATTGGGAACCCCAACCCCTTTTTCGCCTCTGAATTTATGGGATAAGGTGCGTCTTTCAATAGTGTCTGCAGGGGCCAAATCTTCTATTTTCTCCGGGTTGTTTTACAAGGTGATCATAAGAGCAGGGGGGTCGCTGTGCAATTAAAACATTCCTGGTTTTATAAAGATTTGATCCCGAATAATAAATAACATTAAATCTGAGCCAAATTTCAGAGATTTGGATGGCCAAGTCTGTATTTGAATTTCAGTGTTATTTCAGTGGTTTAGATTTCCAAAAGGCTTTTGGAAGAAGGGATTAAAGATTGCGTCAATAGCGGCATCTCCTTTATATCTGCTTCTGCCTGGGCACCCTTAGCTAGAGTGCCATTGCCACCAGGTCTGACCTTTTCATCTTAGCATCGCTAATAGAATTCTTAAGACCCTTTTCACATCGGGGCAGTGGGTCCGTTAGCAGTAAAGTGTCGCTAGTTTTAGCTTGGCTTTACCACTGTTTAGGGGCACTTTGCCGCCACTAGCAGAGTGCATTTAACCCCCCAAAAGGTGTTAAAAATGGGATTAAAATTGCCCGTGTTGCGGCGTTTCCGAAAGCGTTAGCCATTTATTCCAATGGCCAAAGATGCTGCTTGCAGGACTTCATTTCCCATCCTGCAAGCACACAGCCCCAGTGTGAAAGCACTCAGGCTTTCACACGGGGGCTGCAGGGTAGGCAGTTTTCAGGAGCTTTACAGTCGCTATTTTTAGCGCTAAAGCTTCTGAAACCTGCCCCAGTGTGAAAGGGGTCTCAAAGAAGTGGCTCAAGTTGTTTTCTTGCCTCATCATCTTATAAGGCAGGTCTGCCAGGAGCATCCCAAAACCAATATGCATTATTTGGTGCTCCATAATACATTTTGGAGCCTTCTTTGGATTAATATTATCTTAATAGAGACATCCGATTCAGAAATCCTGGAGTTCAGAGGTTCACAAATTTGTTTAACCACTTCCTTACTGGGCACTTAAACCCCCCTCCTGCCCAGACCAATTTTTGGCTTTCAGTGATGTCACATTCTGAATGAGAATTGCGCGGTCGTGCGGCGTTGTACCCAAACTAAATTTCTATCATTTTTTTTCCCACAAATAGAGCTTTCTTTTGGTGGTATTTGATCACCTCTGCGTCATTTCTGATCGCCGCTATAAACAAACAAAGTGCGATGATTTTGAAAAAACAAAAACAATATTTTTTCCTTTTTGCTATAATAAATATCCAAAAAAAAAATATAAAAAATAAAAATTATTCAACAGTTTTGGCCGATATATATTCTTCTACATACTTAAAAAAAATCGTAATAGGTGTATATTGATTGGTTTGTGCAAAAGTCATCGCGTCTACAAACTATGGGAATTGATTTATGGTGTTTTTATTATTTTTTTTTTTTTACTAGTAATGGCGGCGATCTGCGATTTTTATCGGGACTGCGATTTTGGGGTGGACATGTCGGACATTTTTGACACTTTTTTGGGACCGATGACATTTATACAGCGATCAGAAATTTAAATGTCCACTGATTACTGTATAAATGTCATTGGCAGTGAAGGGGTTAACTTGCAGGGGCCAGTGAAGGGGTTAAATATGTTCCCTGGGTGTGTTCTAACTGTGGGTGGGCGGGGCTGGTCGGGACATAACAGATTTAACTGATCCCATTGACAGGGATCAGTAGATCTGTCATGTCCCCCTTCAGCAGAACGGAGAACCGCCGTGTTTACATCGGCAGTTCCCCGTTCTGCAGGTCTGACAGGGGATCGCGGGTCTCGAGTGGACATCGAGAGTCCACCCAGCGTGCCCCGGGAGCGCACACATGACCAGGACGTCCGTAGACGTCCACCCGGCAATTCAGATTCGTGCTGGAGCCGTACTTTGGCTATAGCGCGGATCTGAACGGGTTAAACATTTGGCCAAACCACAACTGTTCACATTTTTTCAGAAATTCGCACATATGTCATTTCCCCACTTTTCTTCCCCTTTTACCATGGTGTATATTGCTCAGAGTCCATCTGCATCAAGAAGACAAAACAGCTGAAACATTTGGCTCTGGTTTCTGTTAAGGCTCCATGCACACTGAAGCTGATAAACGACCGTTTATGGTAATGTGGGCATTTTCTTTAACAGCCCAAAAACGCCCCTATATGTTATCCTATGTGTCCATGCACACATGGACGTTTATTGACGTTTAACAGCAGTGGCGTTTTTGGGCTGTTATCTGAATGCCCTGAATTGACATTCAAGCGTCGTTCTTCTGACCACAAAAAACGCTGGACGCCGATAAACGCCAATAAATGCTCATAAACACCGCTAAACGGCCTTTTATCGGTGTCAAGGCATTTTTTGTAGTCAATTGAAGCTAATAAAGTAAAAAAAAAAAAAACGCAGACGCCGATAAACGCTGCTTAAAGAAAATTTTCTAAGCAGCGTCTCCTGCCTGACGCCCAGAGAGCGTCCAGTGTGCATGGAGCCTAAGGCTTCCTGCACACAGGACGTTACAAAAACGTCCTAAAAACATCAGTAGCTTATCAGTGATTTTTTTCAACTTTTATTAGCGTTATACTACCAGCGTTTTGCACGTTTTTAAAGGGTCAGCGTTTTTTTTTCCCTCAATTGATCTTAAACGTCCAAAAACGTTGGGGACTGGTGTTTATCCGCGTTTTTGAGTGTTTTTGAGTAGTTGAGCACTTTTACAGCTGAAAAAAGTCTCTCAAAACCCACTGGTCTTGGGGGTTTTTTTTACAGCTCAAAAACATCACTGCCAAAAACAGTTGATAACAGCCTGTGTGTGCATGAACTAGGGTTGCCACATCATCCCTTTAATCCAGGACACATATGGATTACACAGGTTGTTCTGAGGCTAATTCAATGCAGATAAGGCACCGAATGAGTTTAATTACCACCATAATCAGCCACAGAACCTGTGTAATTAGTATGTGTCCTGGATGAAAGGGGTGATGTGGCAACCCTAGCATGAACACATAGGATAACATGATGGAGGGTTTATTGACTGTAGAAAAAAACGTCTGCAGCTAAAAACAGAGGCTGTAAAACAGTCAAAAAACGTCCTGTGTGCATGAGGCCTAAATCTCACCATTCAGCAATGCAATAGTTCCACTGTCACCAGTCACAACACCAGCTGTACTTGTTTGTTTCTTGAGATTTTTCTAGTATGGATGGAAATAATCCCAAGGCACCATTTTTAAACAATTAAAGAGTGATTGGCTTAGGAGCAGATATGGTTGTCAGCTGTGCCTGAGGTTCATAAACAGAGGATTGCTCGAATTGTGGTTCATGTAAAGTACTCACTTCATATGACTATACCTTCCTAAACTCGTAGTATGACTAATATGTCAAGAAGTAGAGATATGTGGCTGTACATACTGTTACATGCTTTGCTAAGCACCATGGGGTAGACCCTGGACCAATAAAAAGATGTGGGAAAGAGCAGGATTAAGATTGACTAATGGAAACAATGTTGATATTTGTATTACAGAGCACACCAGGTTTCAGCACTTCTCCTATATGTACAATTTAGGAAGTTTAGTCAAGTGGAAGTTTAAAAAAAAAAAAAAAAACCTTTGCCCATTCAAGGCAATGTGACAGAGCATCTTTAAAGCTCACCCCTGGAGACCGGCTACTAGGCCTGTCATGGAAGGAGGCCAAAGCCCCTGTTAAGGAGACTCACCCTCTCTTTTTCTCCTGTTTGCCAGTATCATTGAAAGAGAAAGTAAAAGAAAACCCCAAATTTTGGGTTGTTCCCAGAAAAGTAATAGAAGGGAAATCTTGGTTCTGGTGACCTGGGGGTCCCCAAGGAATTCTCTTAATTTTCAGGAATTTCCTCTCACTTCCTGTACTGGCTATGGGACAGGAAGTAAAGGTAAATCTTCGCAATGGGACACAAACAGGGGTTAATACCCTCCCTTGCTCTATCCAAAATGAAAAAAAAAAAATTGTCTATAGTTCTACTTTAAAGGTGAGCATGATTGGGTCAGGGGGTGGGCTTTAGATAATCTATTTAATTGCCACATGGAGAATAAATGGTTTCCACTAGTGGCTAAGGCAGACTTTGCAGATATTTATGTGCCCAAAACCAGTAGCGGCTGGTGAAACTTTAGGATAGGGGGCGCCAGACCCTGCCCTTCCTTTTTGACCCATCCCACTTCTCATAAGCCCCACCCCTTAAAGTTTCCACCTATTGTGTCAGGAGTATACAGCCCAGCATCACCAGATAGGGTATACAGCATCGCCAGATATGGGTATATACAGCATCGCCAGATACGGGTATATACAGCATCACAGATAGGGGTATATACAGCATCACAGATAGGGTTATATACAGCATCACAGATAGGGGTATATACAGCATCACAGATAGGGGTATATACAGCATCACAGATAGGGTTATATACAGCACCACATATAGGGGTATATACAGCACCACAGATAGAGGTGTATACAGCATCACAGATAGGGGTATATACAGCATCACAGATAGGGGTATATACAGCACCACAGATAGGGATATATACAGCATCATAGATAGGGGGCTATACAGCACCACAGATAGGGATATACTGCACCACAGATAGGTATATACAGCACCATAGATAGATATGTACAGCACCACAGATAGGGATATACTGCACCATAGATTGGTATATACAGCACCATAGATAGATATGTACAGCACCACAGATAGGGATATACTGCACCATAGATAGGTATATACTGCACCACAGATAGATATATACAGCACCACAGATTGATATATACAGCACCATTGATAGATATATATACAGCACCACAGATAGATATATACAGCACCATAGATAGGGATATACAGCATCATAGATATGGGGTATACAGAACCACAGATAGATATATACAGCACCATAGATAGGGGTATACAGCACCACAGATAGATATATACAGCACCATAGATAGGTGTATACAGCACCATAGATAGGGGTATATACAGCACCATAGATAGGGGTATACAGCCCCCCCCCGCCACGGGGCTCATGGCACTGACAGTAACCTCGCCCCAGGTAGTCAGGACATCAAAGTCCCACACTTACCCCATCTAGGAGCGGGCAGCAGGCAGCGAGTGAGCAGCGGGCAGTGTCCGGCGAGCAGGGAGCGATGGAGAGGGGAGCGGCTTGGCTTAGGCCATGCATCCCCCTCCTCCGACGAGAAGGAAGGCATCCAATGGGATCGCCTGTCTTCTCCGCCAGTTGGAAAACCGGTAACATACCGACACTTCCTGATTGGCGGAGAGTGGTTTAGTGTTAGAAAGGCAAATATTAATTTGCGTTTCTAAGGGCTTGTGGTGGCATGCTTTGCACCACACTTAATTGAAGCCTATTAAAGCCCACGGCTCTAATGAGATACTTCAAAGAATTCCCCCGCAGTGGTAATTCATGCGGCCGGCGCCTCAAAGGAAACAGCTGCATTAATAGGGGGTGGGCGCGGATGGCCATGGATAGATTAATGCTATGCTGCATGAATCTATCCATGGCATAGAGGGGGCGGCACCCGTGCGTCCTTAACGGATGGGCCGCCACTGGTGTGGGGTTGTTTTTCAGGAGTTGGCCCCTTAACTCCAGTAACGGGAACTCTTAAAGCGTCAGTATACCAAGACATTTTGGACAATTTTATGCTCCCAACTTTGGGGATGGCCCCTTCCTGTTCCGACATAACTGTGCACCAGTGCACAAAACAAGGTCCATAAAGACATGGGTGAGTGAGTTTGGTGTGGTGGAACTTGACTGGCCTACACAGAGTCCTGGCCTCAACCAGATAGAACACCTTTGGAATGAATTAGAGTGGAGACAGCGAGCCAGGCCTTCTCATCCAACATCAGTGCTTGACCTCACAAATGCGCTTCTGGAAGAATGATCAAACATTCCCATAGACACACTCCTAAACCTTGTGGACAGCCTTCCCAGAAGAGTTGAAGCTGTTATAGCTGCAAAGGGTGAACCAACTCAATATTGAACTCTACGGACTAAGACTGGGATTTCATTAAAGGTCATGTGCATGTAAAGGCAGGCAGAGTATTTTGACAATATAGTGTATGTATATTCAAAGGACCATTGCCTATTTTCAGAGGTGAAGGAAAGAGTGACCAATTTGACCAATTTTCAGTCCCTGACATGATGCTTGGGCAAGGATTGAGCTGCTTAACGCTTCTCATGAGAATTTTTTTGGGCTTACATATAGTGATGCAGAGGGTGGTGCTGGCATCAGTATGTCAGCGTTGTTTTCTGCATTATTGAGGACCACAAGAGCTTCTTAAAAGGAAGAGAATGGTGCACATTACGTAACCAGCCTGAAGACATGTGGAAAAGGGAAGTATAAAAAAAGCATAAAATACAACTGGTGGGGATGGGGGTTCTAAGGGAGAGAACAGGGTGGTGGTGGTTGGGGGGTTAGCCCAGAATTGTGCTTTAAAAAATACAGCAAAAACTACTGTCATATTTTAAGCAGTGACAATTCTTGGGCTTGGTATTTTATTTCAACTCAAGGCTCAGAGATTGCCCATGTAGAAGTGCCATAACTAAAATACAGAGAAAGACAGACATTCTTACAATGGCATATTGACAGTGACATACTTTTATTTGCTGTATCTTCTAGCAGGTTGTTCGATTTTTGAGAAGAAAATATTTGACACATGTAATCCTCTGCCATGCAAGCCTTTAATCCCTTTGTCGCATACCTTTTACATGGAATCTCTGGATTTGCCGGCTTGAGCAGATTGAGGATTCTTTGATGGAAATTGGAAACTGACAGTTTTATAGACAGTAAAGCTAGCTAGTAATTGTATAGAAAATGCAGTATGCGGGTTGGAAACAAAATTATGGACAGCTGAAGGGAGGACATAATGGTGGTACATTTATTGACCATATCAGTCACTGAGTGACCCATTTAATGAGGTTAACCATGTTCCTTGATCATGTGGGACGGAATGCCTTGGAATAATTCTTCATTGATGAATTCTTAGTATGTGCTGCAGTTGATGTGTAAAATTAGAGTGTATAAAAACATTACTGCACCATATTAAAAGACATTGCGCATGCCATTTATGCCAGAAAACCAAGACCAATATGACCCTAACCTGTGTGAATTTTTCAAATCCCATACTACATGCATAACTGAACTGGATACTGTGCTTTGGCCAGTCCAAGAGCCATGACTCCAACCCCCATTGCAGTGACCGAATCCAATAACTTAGTACACCATCTTTGGACTTTCTTCCACTTGGAACTACTGTAGAATCCCTTAATTTGAGTAAGCCATAACCTTCACCGTGGGCAGAAGCTGCTTGTAAGGTACATACTGTATCATTTTGATTTCCAAATGTTGATAAGATTAACTCTGTGTTACTACATTTTGTTGAGATCTAAAAGATAACTGGACTTTACATTTTCCTGCAAGGTCCACTTTATCATTTATGCAACCTTTCATGTAGCTTAGGGATCTACATAAACTGACATTTTAGACTTAAAGTGGTTGTCAACCCGTGACAACCACTTTAACCTACAGGTAAGCCTATAATAAGGCTTACCTGTAGGTGCCCTGCATATCTCCCAAACCTGCAGAGTTTAAGAGATATGTAGTGTACTGCGATGTGCCTACGACCCCGGGCACATGCGCAGTGAAGAAACGACCTCTGTGCCGTTCCTTCACTGAGATCGTGCCGTGACTGCCGGCTCTCGCGCGCATGCGCGGGAGTTACATCACGCGACTCCGGCCAGTCACAGAGCCGGAAATTTGCTGCCCCGGAAGGAAGAGGGGCAGAAGATGGATGCGGCCTGGAGTGGGGACATCGCTGGCTTCCAATGCAGGTAAGTGGCACATAATGGGCTAATATGCGATGCATACTAGCCCATTATGCTTTTACATTCCAGGGTAACATAGAGGAAGTAAACCCCATCAGGGGTTTGCAGTTTGCAGTTTTGTGCTACAGAGGTCGTCTAGTGCTAAAATTATTGCTCTCGCTCTAACGATCGCGGCGATACCTCACATGTGTGGTTTGAACACCATTTTCATATGTGGGTGTGACTTACGTATGCGTTCGCTTCTGCACGTGAGCTTGGCGGGACAGAGCGTTTTAAATTTTTTATTTTTTTTTTAATTATTTATTTTGCTTCTTACTTTTTATTTTTACACTGTTCTTTTTTTTTTTTTTTTTTAAATGGATCACTTTTATTCCTATTACAAGAAATGTAAACATTCCTTGTAATAGAAAAAAGCATGACAGGTCCTCTTAAATATGAGATCCGGGGTCAAAAAGATGCAAAAAAAAAAAAAATCTGAAAAAAATGACAGCCCAAAAAAAAAAAATGGGCCCTTTAAGACCGTTGGGCGGACGTGACTTCTGATGTCATTTCTGCCCCCAGCCGTGTTATGGAGCCGAGTGAGTGGCTTCAGCCGCTCAGTCGGCTCACAGACACTGTGGGAGACGGACCGGATCATCTCCGCCGCTGCCGGCGGGTCCGGTAAGCGGCGGAGATGACTGGAATGCGGCGGGAGGGGGGGCACCCCTCCCGCCGCTGATAAAAGTGATCTTGCAGCGAATCTGCCGCTAAGACCACTTTTATCATGTGCAGAATCGTCTGCTGAAAAAAACGGTATCTGAATGGTGCCTGCAGCTGCAGGCACCATTCAGATATCACCACTCAAACCCAAGGACGTCATATGACGTCCGGCGGTGCGGAAGTGGTTAAGGGTCACTCCACCCAATACTTATATTTTAGTTATGAATGGATAAAGTTAAGAAAGTATCAACCATTAATGTCTGTTATCTTTCCAGAACTGCACTGGCATGATCTCCCTACTGATCCAGGTTCTGACCAGCATCTTCTTCCCTTTTTCCCAGTACAGAGTCTCCTTTTGCAATCCCATTAATGTTATGTTCAAGACTAAAACTCTGTACACACGGTGCAAAAGTCGTACAAACGGACGTCCAAAATCGTATGTTGGCTGTTGTGTCTCGCGTACTGACGTGCACTAAGCGATCGTACAACCAAGCGTAACGCAGTGATGTGTTACAAGCGTACAGTGAGGAAGTTTAGGTGAATGTGATTTGTGAATTAGGAACGTAGGTTTCCCAGAACGGACACTTCTGGGCGTTCCTGACTTCTGAGCATGCCCGTTTTGCACGTACAACTTTGTTGGACCAACTTCTCTGTACACACGATACAGCGGTCCTACAACCGCTTGTTGTACAACCAAAGTTTTCTAGTCTGCTCATCCAACTTCAGTTGTACAACCGTTGTATGATGGCTGGTGAAATTGCGCGTACTAACGGTCGGATGATCGCACAACAAGCTGGTTGTACGACCATAGTTGTACGACCGTTGTACTGTGTGTACGGGGCTTTAGAGTTATCTGTAATGACTACAACAGTTTGATAGAGCTGCAGAGATTTGGGGGTGCTTATTTCAGATGATTGCAAAATGAGCAAACAGTGTGACCAGGCAGTGGGAAAAGCAAATAGAATTCTGGGATGTATCAGTAGAGGGACCACCAGCAGGAGGAAGGAGGTCCTAATTCCTCTGTATAGATCAGGGGTCCTCAAACTATGGCCCTCCAGTTGTTCAGGAACTACAATTCCCATCATGCCTAGTCATGTCTGTGAATGTCAGAGTTTTACAATGCCTCATGGGATGTGTAGTTCCGCAACAGCTGGAGGGCCGTAGTTTAAAGCGGTAGTAAACCCATGCATTTAACAGGTTAAAAACCAGTCACATTTCCGGCATGTGCCGGAAATGTAACACACCCATTGGTTGTGCTCTAAACCAAACTGTCAAACCATCCAATGGCTGGTGTCATAGCTGATCACATGTGCAGCATCATGGCAGTTGTAGATTAAACAGAGGCCAAGATGGCAGCTTCCTTGGCTGAAAATGATAGGAGGGTTCACTACCACTTTAAGGATCCCTGGTATAGATCTTTAGTGGGACCTCACTTAGAATACGGTGTCCAGTTCTGGAGACCACACTTACAAAAAGATATTGATAAGATAGAACGAGTTCAGAGACGGGTAACAAAAATGGTGAAAGGTCTGGGGGATAAAACATATCAAGAGCGACTTCAGGAACTTAATATGTACAGTCTGGAGGAAAGAAGGGAGAGGGGAGACATGATTGAAACCTTTAAATACATCAAGGGGGTGTATAAGGTTCAGGAGGGCTTTTCAGGAGTCTTTTCAATATGAAACCAAAATAAAGAACACGGGGACCTCAAACTAACTGGGGGGAAGTTCAAAACTAATCTTAGAAAGTATTATTTTACTGAAAGGGTGGTTGATGATTGGAATAAACTACCAATAGAGGTTGTGAGACAGTCAACAGTAAATGGCTTCAAACATGCTTGGGATAAACATAAATCTATAGTCAGACAACAAGGTTAATGTAATAAAAAAAATATATATATATATATATAAATAAAAATAAAAAAGGGCAGACTCGATGGACTACTCAGTCTTTTTCTGCCATCACTTTTCTATGTTTCAGAGACCAGAGATATACAAAGTTGTGAGTGATATCATTTTGAAATTTTAGTCTGTGGTGGACGCTCCCTTTAAGTTTAACGTTCAACTTTTTTTATGACATTTCAGCACAGGAAGTCAGCTGTGTGATGGAAAATATTTCTCCCCCCAACCATCAGATTAAATATATATTCCAGTTCCAATCAACTTCATAAACATTTAAATAGTTATGCATTGAAAGTTTTTCAAAACTCCAAGTTATATGCCCAGCATCCTTTAATTATTGTTTTTATTAAGTATTTCAGACAGTTTAGCTCCAAAATACTTTCTCAGCCTTGTCCAAAACGAATAATATGACATGAAAAATAAAATGTCAGCAAAGTGATCGCTTGTGAGTTAACAAAACCTAATCATTCAGTCAATTATTGGTGTCTGCCCTGCTGCAAGGAGTTGATTTTGCTTGTTAGAGAATTTGTATATGGCTACAGGGGATTGTTTGCTGGCTGTGATATCTACACAACCTCCCATGGCGCTGCAGTGACACTTATCATCCAAGTCACTGGTCCTAATTGATAGCCTTTGGTCATCCTTTATCTGTTATGCTGAGCCCACTGTGATACATTGTATTAACAACATATTTTCATCTGACTCAGCAAGAGTGAGCTTTGCAATAGTAGATAGCTACAACACCATGAAACACGCCTTGGTCATGACTGTAGGGTCATGTGAAAGATATGGTCTTTCATATAGACAAGTTGAGATGGACAAGGGATTATAACCCTATAGCTATCAACTAATCTTCTCTCTGCTCCGTCACAATGAGATGTTTAATAGTAAAGGGTAGCATTTCTGTTCATCGGGCTGCCACATTGACCCATAAAATATACTTAAATTGGTTATTATGGAGCCAGGTAGATTGCTTAAAGGAATAGTATGAAAGATAGTGGCCAATGTTAATAAATTTGTTTCACAGGTTTACAAGTTTATAGATTATTTTTAAATCATTTTTTTTATTTTACAAAACATTTTGGGCTTTTTGGCACACTGAGTTTTTTTTAGAATGGCCAATATGCTCCTCAAATAAAAAGTGCATTGAAGACACTGTGTTTGTGGAGCATGCTAGGCATTCTAATAAAAAAAAAGATCATCACCTGCTTGCTAACTTTTGGACTTGTCTTACTATGTCTAAAGCCTCGTACACACGGGACGATGATCGTATACAACAGGTCGTACAAATGACCGTTGTATGCGATATGGATCGTTAGTACGCGCGATTAGAACAGCCGACGTACGGCGGTCGTACAACGAGAGTTGTATGAGCAAACTAGAAAACTTGGTAGTACCAACAAGCGGTCATACGACCGTTGTATCGTGTGTACAGAGCAGTTGGTCCAACAAGTTGTATTGTGCAAAACACGCATGCTCAGAAGTCAGGAACGGCCGGATGCTAATTACATGCACCTGAACTTTCTTTCTTTGGTCGTACGATCGTGTAGTGCAGTCAGTATGCTAGATACAACAGCCAACATACGATTTGGTCCGTTCGGTCGTACGACCGTCGAACCATGTGTATGAGGCTTTAGGCTTCGTTCACATATGCTGTGGCCGCGGTTCACAGCATGGTGTGCGGTGCATCCTGTACAGTGTTTCAGGTCCAAATTTTTTCCTGAATTTGCACCTGAATCAGACAACAAGGACCCTTCTTCAATGCGGACCACGATCGTCCCGGAGCCGGTGACACTCTCCTGTCATGCGAATTTCCCCACATCCAATTTGCATATGTGGGAACCCACCCTAAAACTGACAAGCCTTACATTTTTAAATGTCTATGTATTGTTACCTGGACAGCAAGAGCTTAAATTTACTTAGGCTATTTAGGATAGTATAGCAGTAAATTACTCAGAGATAGTGGAGAAAAGCATGTGGGTAGGGTGCAGTGTGGTGTGCCGGCAGCAAAGAAAACACTCAGAGGCCGAGGTGGATAGGAATGGTACTGTATATTGAGAGAGTCTCAACAATGTACAATCAAGCTTGGCATATAGGTAAAGCAATCTGGAGCCTCTTACAAACAGCAGCAGAGGAACATACTCTTGAAAAGAAGCCGACAGCTTCTGAAGCGAGGAGCGGGAATGCGGCCTGGCTGGGCCACACCCAAATGGGAGGCTTCCTAAGTGGAGATAGCATAGACATTGCACTTTCCCTACTCCTAATGAATCTCTCCCTGCTGTTATACACTGTCCCTGCCAGACGGAGAACCTGTCCCTACACTAGCCACACGCACAAAGCATACCAAACCCAGGGGGCCAGAATCTAAATAGACTCTTCCCCCCTCAAGATGGCTGCTGAGGTCACATGAGACACCAGCATCCATTCGGACAGTTAGATCCCTGGTGACTTCAGGAAGTTATAGAAGAACAAAGTTCCTCACGATTTCCCTCACCTTTTGCGATGCTGCTTCGATTGAGCACCACCTACAGTGGGGAGTACAGACTTTTCCAGCCTACAAGTAGTCAAAGCTATTTTAGTAAGTAGGGCTTTGGATTTGGACATGACAGATGGGTTTGGGAGGGTTCCGCAGGTACTGTATGTGAATTTTCTAAATGACCTTTTAAGTTCACAACCAAGCCAAAGCCAACCAGATGCCCTTTTTTTCTTGAAACGAATGTTGCAGGTGCGTGAACTCAAATAAATACAATCTAAAAAGTTTACCCAAGTTTTGTGGAATTTAGGAACGAAACATGAGCTAGTAAAAGCCACAATGAGTATCACCAAAGAGCAAAGATCCAAAGAACCCCAAAGCTACACCACATTTCTGGAGATGTTAACGCGTGACGTGCCTGAAGTCTTCAGAACAGTATATATGCACATAGTCAAAGGTTATGTTGGGCTGTAGCTAAACTGCTCTAGGTCTTGACAGAAATGCAAACCAGGGATCTACAACATTTCTGCATTAATAATAACTACACCATCCAGGAATACCTGAAACAACTATGTTTGTACATAATATAACTGGGTACTAACAGGTAAAGTTGATCCAGGGAATATCTGATTGCCTATTGGGGGATCAGGAAGGAATCTTTTCCCCTGCTGTACAAAATTGGATCATGCTTTGCTGGGGTTTTTGGCCTTCATCTGTGGGTATAGGATTCTGTATATAGGAATGTATGATTTTTTTTTTATTGGTTGAACTAGATGGACTTGTGTCTTTTTTTCAACCTGACTAACTATGTAACTATGTTTCTAGTCTCTGGCCTTCTCCTAGAGCAGGGGTAGGCAACTTGCGTCCCTCCAGCTGTTGCAAAACTACAAGTCCCATCATGCCTCTGGGAGTAATTGTACTTGTCAGCCTTGCAATGCCTCATGGGAAATGTAGTTCTACAGCAGCTGGAGGGCCGCAGGTTGCCTACCCCTGTCATAGAGGATATATTCATTGTTTCAACATCTCCTCTGGTAAGTCTGCAGTCCATGACAGTTTTTAAAATATTCAATATTACCAATATTGAATAACAATATTCTGATTTCACATCTACAAATGCGTGGGCCTTAAATAATGATATGGACCGCATTTGAGATTTCTTACATCTAGAAGCTTGACCACCACTACGCTAACTAGTAAACATGCTCAGCTATGTGTCTCAAGTTATTGGACTGTGGCTTAGATGGCCAAAAAAGTATTAATACACTTCTAAGCTCCAATGTAACTTTATAACTAAGTCACTCTCCTATTACAAATACATGACAATTAAAGTGGAAGTAAATTAAAACTAAGTGATATTTAGTTTGCTAAAGCACTGAGGATCATAAATAAATTATTGATTAAAAAAAATTGTCTTCCTTTTTTTCCCCATCTTCTTCTGGTTCATGTCGGGGCTGCCAGTCTCATGTGGCCTCTTTGCCACCACTTCCCATCTACAGTACATACACTTCAGCAATAGCTGCATGCCATTTTTTCCAGGGTGGGCTGCCTGATGGTGATAATGGTGCACCGTGCCTGTGCAATCCATGTCAGTACAGTCATTTGTAGACTCCATTGGGACAGCACATGACAGAGTGACAATGCAAGGGCATAATTGGCAGTCAGGGAAAGGTCAATGTCATCCTATAACAGGAAGTGGCTGAACAGGGACCTTCATGGAAAATTCACCAGGTCTTTTTTTTTTCAAAAAAAAAATGTTCAGTTTTAACATTTTAAAAACCACGTTTAAGATTACATTAACATATAATTTTAGTAATTGGTTATACACCTACTTAAAGCAGACCTTCCCCCATTTTATTAAATTTAAAATGATGCTGGTGATGTAAAATTATCAAACACTGATTAAAAAAAAAGCAGTTTCTGACTTACTTATCTTTATTGCATTCTCCTCCTGGTTCCCTTTAAAAGGATAAGTTCACCTTTCTACAAAAAATAATAAATGCACATCTTTTCGCAAGTAAAAAAAATGTGCATTTACTATTTTTTGTATTAGGAGCCTGTAAAGGCCCGTACACACGATGCAATGGTCGTACAACAACGGTCTTACAACAGCTTGTTCTACTATCATCGGATCATTAATACGTGCAATTACAACAGCCAACGTTCAACAGTCATACAACAGAAGTTGGCTGAGCAGACTAGAAAACGTTAGTTGTACAAGAAGCTGTTGTATGACTGTTGACTCGTCTGTACAGAAGTTGGGCCAACAAAGCTGTACATGCAAAACACGCATGCTCAGAAGTCAGCAACGCCCGGAAGTGTCCGTTCTTGTAAACCTACATTCCTAATTCACAAACCACATTCACCTGAACTTCCTCTTTATACGCTCGTAGCACGTCAACATGTTAGGCTTGTTGAAGCTTTGTTGAATGATTACTTGACTCATGTCAGTACGCTAGACACAACAGCCAACAGCTGATTTTGGGCAAAAGTTGAACGTGCGGTCGTACGACCGTTGCACCATAAAGCATTGCACCAGCGATCAGCAGACCACTGATGCCATGCAGGCCGTCAATGTAACTGTGTGCCTGTACATCCCATACGGGTAAGCTGATACTCCCTGACAGGAAGACTCAATGAACTACCACATCGATCCACATCGCCGTGGTAGTTCATTGACAACTACAAGTCGGCAGCCGCTAAGGATGACAGGGCTTGTCGTTCGTTCGGACATATAGAGCTGTGTTTATGAAAGTGGCCATGTGGGCAGAGCATCACATGGCTGCACTGTTTTCAAACAGCGACAGATAGTATGGGGAACATCTCCCGTACTGCTACCACAGGGAGTGGGAGCAGCAGGTGACAGCTGCAGCACTGGGAACACCCTAAAATCGGGTGGAACATGTAACATATTCCCAAAGGTGAACTTATCCTTTAAAGCGGAGTTCCACCCAGAGAGAATTTTTTTTTTTTTTGGCATCCACTCTTTTAATACTAAATAGATGTAACCTTTTGTTTCCTTACTTTCAAACCGCCTAGTAATTAAATTTTTTACTCAGAATTTCATTTCTCTCACAGCTGGACTTTTCCATTTTAGGTGAGGGCATCTGAAGCCCATCCGTAATCTCCTGGCATTTCTTCCTGAAAGAAGTGCATGGTGGGTAACCATCATGCACTCCTCAATCTTGGTCCGCCTTAAATTGTGTATTTCCTGTCTGGAAATAACATGATTTTACAGTACAGGGAAGCCCACTGACTCCTGGGAAATGATGAGTCACATCTCCCAGGAGGCCAGGGGAAGCAGGAAGTGAGGAGAAGAGCATAGGACTTAATGGGGGCAGATTACAGAGACCACCTAGCAACAAGCGAGTATATTTGAGTTCTGTCAGCATAGAAGTTATAATGGAGCCCATGAGATTTAAGCAGTTGGCCAAGTGGAAACATGTAATTACTTTTTAGTAGGGAACCCAAGTCTGAGCGCTGAAGGACACCCAACTTGAGTGGACCAACTTCAGACTGGAAACCGCCAAGAGGAACAAACAGAGCGATCAGTAAAATATTAAATCAATTTCAGAGCCAGTTCTGAGACCCAAATTTGGTTTCAAGGCAAGGGAGTAAAAGATTGTGGTCTACAGTATCAAAGGCAGAACTAAGATCCAGTACAATAAAAATAGTTGGTGAGTCGGGATCAGAAGCTAGCAGAAGGTCGTTAGTGACTTTGACCAAGGCAGTTTATCTGCTAGGCAGTTGCCCAAAACCAGATTGGAGGGATTCAAATGGGTTATTTAGGGTCAGGTGGTTATGTACACTATATTGGGAAGCCTGCCTTTACATGCACATGAATTTTAATGGCATTCCAGTCTTAGTCCGTAGGGTTCAATACTGAGTTGGCCCGCCCTTTACAGCTATAACAGCTTAAACTCTTCTGAGAAAGCTGTCCACAAGGTTTAGGAGTGTGTTTATGGGAATGTCTGATCATTCTTCCAGAAGCACATTTGTGAGGTCAGGCACTGATGTTGGAGGAGAAGACCTGGCTCGCAGGCTCTGCTCTAATTCATCACAAAGGTGCTCTATCGGGTTTGAAGTCAGTACTCTGTGCAGGCCAGTCAAGTTCCTCCACCCCAAACTTGCTCATCCATGTTTTTATGGCACTTGCTTAGTGCACTGGTCCAAATCATTTGGTGGAGGGGGGGTTATGGTGTGGGTTGCTTTTTTAGGGGTTGGGCTTGACCCCTTAGTTCCAGTGAAGGGAACTCTTAAGGCGTCCGCATACCAAGACATTTTGGACAATTTCATGCTCCCAACATTGTGGAAACAGTTTGGGGATGGCCCCTTCCTGTTCCAAACTCAACCTGATAGAACACCTTTGGGATGAATTAGAGCAGAGACTGAGAGCCAGATCTTCTCGTCCAACATCAGTGCCTGACCTTACAAATGAGCTTCTGTAAGAACATTCCCATAGACACACTCCTACACCATTCCGGTGAAGCAAAGAACCAGGAAGTACAGAACATCTGTGTGTATCACCTTCAAACTGTCAAGTTTGAGCCATGAAACACATCTTTGGTGAAATACAGTAATTTGATGTTCGTCAAATGCTCTAATGCATCTCTAGACACACCACATCAAACATCCCAACGGGGCTCTTCTGCTCGACAGGTTTTTACTTTTCCTCAAACAACATGCTTTTCAAAATGACTATGCGGGAGCACAGACATCGGGTGCATAAAAAGGGTTCCACAAGAAGGTAAGGCAGCTTGGACATAGGTAGTGTACTTGTTTATGGACAATGTATTATATATTATTGACATTTTCATGCAGGGAAAGGGGAAGGTCCTCTTTAAAGAAATAAAATCCATATTATTTCTTATATTTTTTCTTACATTAATGTATACAGTATCCAACCCTATGAATAGATGCATTGTTTCACCTTTTTTTTTTTAATACATTATAAAAAAACACGCCAGGAAAAAAAGTATCTATTTTATTTGAATTACATTCTAAAACACGCTACTTCCTCAGCTAATATTCCCAGTATTCCTGTGTGTCTCACAATGCCGACTCCTTCATCGCACAAAATCTTACATTAAGTTTATTTTATCTATGAAAAAAAGGACCGCACAAAAAAATATTACATAATTTTTTTTTTTCCACTTTGTTACGTAGATAAGTATCCCAACCTATGACATATGTAATTACATTCTTTTTTATATTCTTTATTATACCTAAAATAAAGAAATTTCTCCTGGAAGGGGAAAGGGACGTACTTTTACAGTTATTATATATTATGTAACAGGTATTTGTTCATGTGATGGATACAGGTTCGACGGAATGGAAGAACACCTTGGGAAAAATACGTGGGCTACAGACACGAGGGCGTATC
>BLSH010161854.1:2066429-2105992 GCA_018402905.1 Glandirana rugosa | reverse complement strand
CCCCCCCCCCCCCCCCCACACACACACACACACACACAGCCATTATCTGGACAGAACACAAATGTTTGCCTTTCATTTCTGTTTTAAACTGAATGGGTTGTTTTACAAGTTGAGGGTTCACATATACTTTAACCGGTTCCCGACCTACTCGCGTATTTTTACTGCGGCACAGTGGCTCGTTATCACAAATTGCCACTTATGAACAGCAATTTGCGCACGCATCCTGAGTGGGGCCGCGGGTCGGGCGGACTCGATGTCTGTCGGTGACCCGCGATTGCCTGGTACACAAGAAAAGCGGGGAACCACTGATGTTAACACGGCGGTTCCCCGCTCTGTCAAGCAGCATGACAGTGATCTACAGGACCCTGTCATCGGGATCAGCTGGATCTGTCATGCCCCTGCCAGCCCAGACCAAACACAGTTAGAACACAGTGAGGGAACACAGTTAACCCCTTGATTGCCCCCTGAAGGTTAACCCCTTCCCTGCCAGTGACTTTTATACAGTAATCAGTGGTTTGTTTTTTTAGATCTGATCACTGTATAAATGTCAATGGTCCCAGAAAAGTGTCAAAAATGTCTGATCTGTCCGCCGCAATATCACAGTCCCGATAAAAATCGCAGATCACCGCCATTACTAGTAAAAAAAAAAATTGTAAAAACACCATAAATTAATTCTCATGGTTTGTAAACGTGGCAACTTTTGAGCACACCAACCAATATACGCTTATTGCGATTTTTTTTTTTTACCACAAAAATGTAGAAGAATATATATCAGCCAAAACTGACAAATAAATTAGTTTTTTTTTTATATATTTTTTTGGATATGTATTATAGCAAAAAGTAAAACATATTGTTTTTTTTTTTCAAAATTGTTGCTCTTTTTTTGTTTGTAGTGCAAAAAATAAAAACCGCAGAGGTGATCAAATACCACCAGAAGAAAGCTCTATTTGTGGGAGAAAAGGGACGTCAATTTTGTTTGGGTACAACGACGCACAACAGCGCAATTGTCAGTTAAAGCGACGCAGTGTCGAATCGCAAAAAAAGCTCTGGTCATTAAGGGGGAAATCCTTCCGGGGTTGAAGTGGTTAACAGGGACAGATTAAAAACATTGAGAAAAAATATGCATAACGCATGGAGCCACTGAGTGTCTGATGTGGTGGATCATCAAGATTGGGGATCTTCAAATTTTCTAAGCAAAGGGCCAGTTTATTGTCCTTTAGGTTTGGGGGGCGAACTGTGACCAGTGGGATTAGAAAATGCTCAGCATCAGTGCACCATCTTTGGTTTTAATGGGAGGAATATCACCCCTTGTGATATCAATGAGAAGAATTGTGCACCCTTGATGGTGTCAGTAGGGGGAATGGAACTCCATCATTGTGTCAGTTGGTAAAATAGTGCTCAAAGGGCCAGATAAAAGGCAAGCAAAGGGCCACATCCAGCCCCCAAGCCACAGTTTGGAGACCATTGATCTATACCAGTGGTTCTCAACTCCAGTCCTCGGGACCCACTAACAGGCCAGGTTTGCAGGATAACTGAAATGCATCACAGGTGATATTGTTTGCTGCTCAGTGATTGCAGTATTCTAGTCTGCATCTTCCCAAGGCAATACTTAAAATCTGGCCTGTTGGTGGGTCCTGAGGACAGGAGTTCAGAACCACCGATCTATACCAACGTTTCCAAACCTTTTTACAGACACCATACCCTATTAAAATGCAAAAGTTTGTGGCACCCCAAGTGAATTATACTCTTGCTTAAGATAAATTGGACCATCATTGGGGTGCAAATGTTAGTGAATAAATATCTCCTGGCTTTTTTATCATCTTAGGAAAACTGGTTCAAAAGAATAAAAAAATATATATATATATTTTTAAACTTTGACTGTATATTATATGCCATTACCATGATCTACCACCTGATACGCATGAGGATGCCACATATATGTTCTTTATTTGTTGGTTGGTTTCTTGGCTGTAGTAGGGACAAGAAACAATGGTGCACATTTTTTTTCCTACCAAAATACGCTGACACTAAACTTTTTTTCTAGCTAAACAGTATTTTTTGCTTTGTTCACGCAGCCTTCTCCTGTAGTAATTGCCTATCACAGTGATCACATAATAAAGCGCCGGTCTTACCGGCTCCCAATTGTCACTCTGACACCAGGAGCTGTCGGTGACAGTTCAGTCCCCATGCTGGAGGGTACGCGATTGAGCATGCTCCCAACACAAACACATGCTGCACATATGTGGCCCATAGAAGAAAGTCTATTTCTGTGACGTCACATATATGTGTTACGTTATAATCAGGAGTGACATCGTTTCGGGGCACCCCTGACAAACCCAGAAGGCACCTCAGGGTGCTGGCTGAGAAAGGCTCATCTATACAATCTATGCTTGATAAAATAACAAAAATATGGAAGAGCTGTAAAAATGTGAAAATCACATCAAGTGACTTTAATGCTGCATTAATATTTTAAAATATGCGCTCACTGAAAACGCACTACACGTTCTCTTTAATGATGTTACCGCTAAAGGGAAACAATTTGTTTACCTTGTGAGACGAAGACAGCATGACAAATAAACAATACTCTTGAGAGAACCTGTCATTTGCACACAGCAGCATATAAATCCAATATGTGAACGGAAATAGCCTATAAAAAAATACCATGATGACTGCCGCCTAAAGCTCGATTCCTTTTATTCATTCATACAACTAAAACATACACTTATATTTCTTCCATTCATTCATACACCTCCAACTTACTGGTGTAGTCCTTTCATTCATTCATTCACACCTGGATCTCCTTACAGCTATATTCTTTTCATTCATGGATTTATTCATACAGCTACACTTCTTTCATTTGTTCATACACTGTACTGTAGCTCAAACGTGTATTCCTTTCATTTGTTTATTTATACAGCACCAAGATACAGCTGTATTCCCTTCATTCGTTCCTGCAGCTCCAACTTACAGCCAAATTCCTTTCATTCATTTATTCATATAGCTCCAATATACAGCCAAATTCCTTTCATTTTTTAATCCAACTCCAATTTACAGCTGTATAACCTTTGTTCATTCCTGCAGCTCCAACTTACAGCTGTATTCCCTTCATTCATTCATACTCCTCCACCTTACAGCTGTATTATCTTCATTCATTCATACTCCTCCACCTTACAGCTGTATTCCCTTCATTCATTCATACTGCTCCACCTTACAGCTGTATTCCCTTCATTCATTCATACTGCTCCAACTTACAGCTGTATTCCCTTCATTCATTCCTGCAGCTCCAACTTACAGCTGTATTCCCTTCATTCATTCATAAAGCTCCAACTTACAGCTGTATTCCCTTCATTCATTCCGGCAGCTCCAACTTACAGCTGTATTCCCTTCATTCATTCCGGCAGCTCCAACTTACAGCTGTATTCCCTTCATTCATTCCAGCAGCTCCAACTTACAGCTGTATTCCCTTCATTCATTCCTGCAGCTCCAACTTACAGCTGTATTCCCGTCATTCATTCCCGCAGCTCCAACTTACAGCTGTATTCCCTTCATTCATTCCGGCAGCCCCAACTTACAGCTGTATTCCCTTCATTCATTGCTGCAGCTCCAACTTACAGCTGTATTCCCATCATTCATTCCGGCAGCTCCAACTTACAGCTGTATTCCCATCATTCATTGCTGCAGCTCCAACTTACAGCTGTATTCCCATCATTAATTCCGGCAGCTCCAACTTACAGCTGTATTCCCTTCATTCATTGCTGCAGCTCCAACTTACAGCTGTATTCCCTTCATTCATTGCTGCAGCTCCAACTTACAGCTGTATTCCCATCATTCATTCCGGCAGCTCCAACTTACAGCTGTATTCCCTTCATTCATTCCGGCAGCTCCAACTTACAGCTGTATTCCCATCATTCATTCCGGCAGCTCCAACTTACAGCTGTATTCCCGTCATTCATTCCAGCAGCTCCAACTTACAGCTGTATTCCCGTCATTCATTCCAGCAGCTCCAACTTACAGCTGTATTCCCTTAATTCATTGCTGCAGCTCCAACTTACAGCTGTATTCCCGTCATTCATTCCAGCAGCTCCAACTTACAGCTGTATTCCCTTCATTCATTCCGGCAGCTCCAACTTACAGCTGTATTCCCGTCATTCATTCCCGCAGCTCCAACTTACAGCTGTATTCCCTTCATTCATTCCGGCAGCCCCAACTTACAGCTGTATTCCCATCATTCATTGCTGCAGCTCCAACTTACAGCTGTATTCCCTTCATTCATTGCTGCAGCTCCAACTTACAGCTGTATTCCCTTCATTCATTGCTGCAGCTCCAACTTACAGCTGTATTCCCTTCATTCATTCCGGCAGCTCCAACTTACAGCTGTATTCCCGTCATTCATTCCAGCAGCTCCAACTTACAGCTGTATTCCCGTCATTCATTCCAGCAGCTCCAACTTACAGCTGTATTCCCTTCATTCATTCCTGCAGCTCCAACTTACAGCTGTATTCCCTTCATTCATTCATAAAGCTCCAACTTACAGCTGTATTCCCTTCATTCATTCCAGCAGCTCCAACTTACAGCTGTATTCCCTTCATTCATTCCAGCAGCTCCAACTTACAGCTGTATTCCCTTCATTCATTCATAAAGCTCCAACTTACAGCTGCATTCCCTTCATTCATTCATAAAGCTCCAACTTACAGCTGTATTCCCTTCATTCATTCATAAAGCTCCAACTTACAGCTGTATTCCCTTCATTCATTCCAGCAGCTCCAACTTACAGCTGTATTCCCTTCATTCATTCATAAAGCTCCAACTTACAGCTGCATTCCCTTCATTCATTCATAAAGCTCCAACTTACAGCTGTATTCCCTTCATGCATTCATAAAGCTCCAACTTACAGCTGTATTCCCTTCATTCATTCATAAAGCTCCAACTTACAGCTGTATTCCCTTCATTCATTCATAAAGCTCCAACTTACAGCTGTATTTCCTTCATTCATTGCTGCAGCTCCAACTTACAGCTGTATTCCCTACATTCATTCCTGCAGCTCCACCTTACAGCTGTATTCCCTTCATTCATTCCTGCAGCTCCAACTTACAGCTGTATTCCCTTCATTCATTCATAAAGCTCCAACTTACAGCTGTATTCTCTTCATTCATTCCAGCAGCTCCAACTTACAGCTGTATTCCCTTCATTCATTCCCGCAGCTCCAACTTACAGCTGTATTCCCTTCATTCATTCCAGCAGCTCCAACTTACAGCTGTATTCCCTTCATTCATTCCAGCAGCTCCAACTTACAGCTGTATTCCCTTCATTCATTCCAGCAGCTCCAACTTACATCATTTATTCATAAAGCTCCAACTTACAGCTGTATTCCCTTCATTCATTCCTGCAGCTCCACCTTACAGCTGTATTCCCTTCATTCATTCATGCAGCTCCAGTTTACAGCTATTTCCCTTCATTCATTCATGCAGCTCCCATTTACAGCTATGTTCCCTCCATTCATTCACGCAGCTCCAAATTACAGCTGCAGTCCCTTCATTCATTCATGCAGCTTTCATGTACAGCTGTATTCCTCCCATTCATTCATGCAGCTCCCATTTACAGCTATATTCCCTCCATTCATTCATGCAGCTCCAACTTACAGTTGTATTCCCTTTATTTATTCATGCAGCTTTCGTGTACAGCTGTATTCCTTACATTCATTCATGCAGCTCCCATTTACAGCTATATTCCCTCCATTCATTCATGAAGCTCCAACTTACAGCTGCATTCCCTTCATTCATTTATGCAGCTCCAATTTACAGCTCTATTCCCTTCATTCATTCATGCAGCTCCAACTTACAGCTGTATTCTCTTCAGTTACTTATACAAATACAACTAAAAAAATCTATTAATTTTATTCATGTATACAGCTCCAACCTACAGCTGTATTCCCTTCATTCATTCATGCAGCTCTACCTTACAGCTGTATTACCGTCAGTTACTTATACAAAAAAAAAACGTACAACTATATTAATTTCATTAATTTATGCAGCTCCAATTTACAGCTGTAGTCCCTTCAGTCATTCATAATGTTCCACCGTACAGCTGTATTCCCTTCATTCATTCATACTGCTCCACCTTACAGCTGTATCCCCTTCATTCATTCATACTGCTCCACCTTACAAATGTATTTGCTTCATTCATTCATACTGCTCCACCTTACAGCTGTATTCTCTTCATTCATTCATACTGCTCCACCTTACAGCTGTATTCTCTTCATTCATTCATACTGCTCCACCTTACAGCTGTATTCCCTTCATTCATTCATACTGCTCCATCTTACAGCTGTATTCTCTTCATTCATTCATACTGCTCCACCTTACAGCTGTATTCTTATCATTCATTCATACTGCTCCACCTTACAGCTGTATTCCCTTCATGCATTTATTCATGTAGCTATAACTTCCAGCTGTGTTCCTTGTTTGCATGCATTCAGCTCAAACATACAACTATATTCCTTTCATTCATGTACAGATGTATTACTTTTATTCATTTAAACACATTTAACAAACCGCTGCCATTCATTCTTTTATAATATACATCTGTATTCCTTTTATTTAGTCTAGGCATCATGCACTCTGGGCAAAATGCTGCTTATACAGGTATGAGGCTTTTTCCTAGCCAGTAGAAGCAACTCTATGTTAGTCTATGCGCCCATTGGCATTTGGACATATACAGGTATATTTGTTGAGGAGTGCTTACAGGCTGAAAAAAGAGGAGCTTTTGCCAGAAAAAACATTTGATGCACCTAAACGCAGCATGTAGGCACGTCAACCATTTTTAACCACTTCACCTCCAGAAGATGTATCCCCCCTCTATGACCAGGCCCCTTTTTGAGATACCGCACTGCGTTACTTTAACTGACAATTGCGCGGTAATGCAGCTCTGTACCCAAATAAGATTTTTTTTCCCCACAAATAGAGCTTTCTTTTGGTGGTAATTGATCACCTCTGCATTTTTTATTTTTTGAGCTATAAACAAAAAAAGAGCGACAATTTTGAAAAAAGAAAAAACTATATTTTTTTATGCTATAAAACACATCCAATAGAAAAAATTAAAAAAATCTAATTTCTTTATAAATGTAGACCAATATGTATTCTACTACATGATTTTGGTTGAAAAATCCCAATAAGTGTATATTGATTGGTTTATGCAAATGTTATAGCATCTACAAACTATAGAGTATATATACTGGAATATTTTTTTTTAATATACTAGTAATGGCGACAATCAGTGACTTATAGCGGGACTGTGATATTGCGGTGGACAATCAGACACTAACTGACACTTTGCGGGGACCAAGATACTAATACGGTGATCAATGCTAAAAATATACACTGTCACTGTACTATTGACACTGGCTGGGAAGGAGTTACACATCTAGGGCAATCAAAGGGTGCATAAGCAGTGTTTATGCGTCCTTTCTTCCTCCTCACCGATCAGCGGGTTCCGGTGGGCAATCGTCGGCCGGCACCCGCTGATTAGCTTGAGCTGTGACTAATAACAGCACAGCTGGTGGGGCGCACGCTCCCTACTCAGGAGTGCTTGATCATGTATTAGATATGTGGTCTGGCACAGGAGAGCCGCTCTGCCACCGTTCTTCTACGTGAGGCGGACGGCAAGCGGTTAAAGTCACAGTGACTTTGGAAAGGTTCCTGCACTACTTTGGTGCAACTTTCTTGTGACTTGAGTGCCAGAGAGTGTAAAGTTGCATGAAAGTTGCACTCGGAATTGCACTAGTGTGACCGGAGCCTCATGGCAGGATCAACAGATGTTCTTTTAATGAAACCTGCATATTCAAAAAATATGTATAAAATTGTTTTGAAATAGCATTAATATATTAAAGCTCGTATTAGAGTTTAGTGACTTAACTACTTCCCGCCCGGCCTTCAGCAGAATGGCGACCGGGTGGTGGTTTCCTTATCCTGACTGGACGTCATTCGACATCCAGCAAGATAGCCCGGGGGCACGCAGCGTGGCAAATGGTGGTGTGTCACTCTGACACATTGGAACTCTGATAGTGGTAAAGAGCCTCTAACTGGGGGCTCTTTACCACGTGATCAGCTGTGACCAATCACAGCTAATCAGAGCGTGAACCAGGAATTGCCAGTAAACGGCTTTCCTTTGTTCACGCTGACAGAGAGAGCTGATCGACGGCTCTCCTGTCAGAGGGGGTCTGTGCTGATAATCAGTGCATTGATTATCAGCTCAGCCCCCATCACAGGTGCCCGCCACATCTGCCAATCACTGCCCATAAGCTGCCAGTCAGTGCCCACCAAAGTGCCAGTCAGTAACACCTGTCAGTGCCCTTCAATGATGCCAATCAGTGCCCATCAGTAATGACTGATAGTACCTCCTCATCAGTACTGCCTATCAGTGCCATCTATTTGTCCCGATCAGTGCCATCTATTAGTGCCCATCAGTGCCGCCTATCAGTGCCCATCAGTGCCACCTATCAGTGCTTATCAGTGCCACCTATCAGTGCCCATCAGTGCTGCATATCAGTGCCGCATATCGGTACCCATCAGTGCTGCATATCAGTGCCGCCTATCGGTGCCCATCAATTCTACATATTAGTGCCTCTTCATCACTGTCCATCAGTGCCACCTTATCAGTGCCAAATCATTAGTGCCCGTTAGTGCCACCTCATCAGTGCCCTTCAGTGCAGCCTCATAAGTGCCCATTAACGCAGCCTCATAAGCGCCCGTCAGTGAAGGAGAAAACAAAATTTGATAACAGAAATGAAAAAATACTATTTTTTCAAAAATTTGGGGATTTTTTAGTTTGTTTAGCAAAAAATAAAAACCCCAGTGGTGATCAAATACCATCAAAAGAAAGCTCTATTTGTGGGAAGAAAATTATAAAAATTTAGTTGGGTACAGTGTTGCATGATCGAGCAATTGTCATTCAAAGTGTGAAAGCTGAAAGCTGAAAATTGTCCTGGGCAGGAAGGGGGGAAAGTGCCCGGTATTGAAGTGGTTAATCATAAAACCCCCCTTTGCACCAGAAGCCCTCCATCTGCCTTTTTTTCCCAATCCATGTTACACAAATGCATAGTAAAAAAAAATGAAAATACCTTATTTTAAATTTAGGGAATAAACTTTAGCAAGATGAATGCAGGTGTCTATGCGACTAAGGTAATAAATATACAAAAGATGAAGGGAGGACAGAACAAAACAGGTTTTGACCTTACAAGGATGAATAAAAAACATGTTGTATATCCTGACATCACAGTTCATTAAGGAGTGGCAATGCAAGGCTCTGCTTTGTGTGCTTAAGCATATGTTTGGCCGAAGCAGACAGCATGATGAATTAGGTATTCCATTTTTTATGCATTTAGCAAAGGACAAACATTTCTATGATCCATACGTACATTGTAATGCACAGCTCCCCAGGATTATTTTAATACTGCAAGGTGAACTTCACTGTGGAGATGGTTAACCACTGATGTGTGTTCATGTCTGAGCTAAATCGAGGTCAAACTAAAGTAAAGAATGGTATAAAGTACAATACTTCCATGCAGCTAGGAACTTACCTTTTTACCATCAGGACTGCCCCCCCCTGGAATCAGGGATCAGATCAGGGTTCCCCACTAGGTCCTTATCCTCTTGAGCCATGTATGCAGTTTCTGACAGTCTCTTGGGCCATGTATGCAGTCTCTGACCGTTTCCTGTACCATGTCCGCAGTCTCTGACTGTCTCCTGTGCTATGTCTGCAGTCTCTGACTGTCTCCTGTGCTATGTATGCGGTCTCTGACTGTCTCCTGTTCCATGTCCGCAGTCTCTGACCGTATCCTGTACTATGTTTGCAGTCTCTGACCATCTCCTGTACTATGTCCGCAGTCTCTGACCGTCTCCTGTACCATGTCTGCAGTCTCTGACTGTCTCCTGTACCATTTCTGCAGTTTCTGACCGTCTCTTGTATCATGTCCGCAGTCTCTGACTGTCTCCTGTATCACGTCTGCAGTCTCTGACCATCTCCTGGATCATGTCTGCAGCCTCTGACCATCTCCTGTATCACGTCTGCAGTCTCTGACCATCTCCTGTACTACGTCTGCAGTCTCTGACTGTGATAATGTAATTATGACATTGTCAAAAAGGGACAGAGCATGGATGACCTTGAAATTATGCCCCCCCCCCCTGGAAAAAGTTCTGCGGACACCCATGTCTGTGCAACCCACATGACTATAGATATCAAGTTTGAGTGGAAGACAGCGTTGGACTGGCACTTCTTGGGATTGCCTAGCGGCAAGTTTCTGTGTGGAAGGTGTAGAAGGAATTGCTTCCAATGGGTTGTATCCCAATAGTAGGTGGTAAGTGATAGACTCCATTGGGGTCTAGGGCTGCTACCTTTCAGATAACGACAACCGCAGTAAACAAAAGGGCATTTTTCATGCAGTTCCGAGGGTGATATTGAAGATATACATATCATTTAACCACTTGCCTACTGACCACTTATACCCCTTTTCTGATCAGGCTAATGTTCACCTTTCAGTGCTAACACACTTTGAATGACAATTGTGCAGTCGTGCAACACTGTACCCATATGAACTTTATATCATTTTTTTAGACAGCTAGAGCTTTATTGTGGCGGTATTTAAAATGTTGCAAATGAGTAATATTTCTCCTTCACTGATGTGCACTGATGAGGCTGCACCGATGGACACTGAAAGGCTGCACTGATGGGCACTGATAGCCTACACTGATGGGTGCTGATGAGGCAGCATTGATGGGCACTAAAGAAGCAGCACTGATGTGCACTGATGAAAAGGCACCGATGGGCACTGTTGAAATTGCACTGATGAGGCAGTATGAATGGGCACTAAAGAGGCAGCACTGATAGGCACTTATGAGAAGACACTGATGGGGCTGCACTGATATGTGGCACTAATAGGCACTGATAGGCGGCACTGATGGGCACAAATTGTCACTGATGGGGCTGATGATTAGTGCCCTGATTATCTGTGTACATGTCCCCTGCCAGGATTGCCGGTTACTGACTCTCCTCTCCTCATGCTGTGACAACATGTGAGGAAAGGAGAGCCGATAACCAGTAAGTCTGTTTACATTGTGGTCAGTTGTGATTGGACACAGCTGATCACATGGTAAAGGGACACTGTGATTGGTCCTTTACCACAATCTGTGATCAGCTGTGTCCAAAGGCCCCCAGGGGGCGTGGTTCTGGGAGGACACCCATGGACACCCTCCCAGAATGAGAGCCATGCCATAGCTGTCTTTCAGCTATGGTGCGGTTATTGATTATTTTCTTTTACAATTTGCTCGGCTTATATACAGCAGCATCTCAATTTGAAGAAAAAATGTATTTTTTCAGGTAGCTTTAGCAAGGACTTATTCTTTTTCATCAAACGATAATAAGATCATTTTGACCAGTAGATAGCAATTGGCCAGTAGTTCGCTGTAGCTGTTTCTGTTCTTGCTAATAAAAAACTGTCTTGCCACTGGTAAATTTCTATTAAGCTCTCATTAAAAATGAAGGGAATGCAGATGACATTGCAGTGTAAAATCGGCCAGCATAAGGACGATTTTAAATAGGCTAGGACTGAATTTACTAGAGACAAAGAGAACTGGGGAAGGGGGTATGTTACAATGATTAAGATACTACAAAGGATACAGCAGGGTACACTTGGCCAGTAGCATGGCATAGAGATAGGTGTTTTATTATAAGAATCAAGAGACCGCAGATGATGCAGCGGTGCAAAACTGGCCTGAAGCAGGACAGTTTAAATCAGGGTAATAGGCCTAACTTTTATTTTATCCATAGTATAGGAAAGGACGGAGAATGAGAGGTAAATAACATAAGATGGTTTTGGTTCACACTGTTCTTACACCTCGGTTGTTTTTTCTTTTCGATACAATAGTGTGCTGTGACCAAAAAAATGGTCCAATAACAGATTGTCGGTAACAAGTGAATGCTTACATTGAGCACCGCTAACCTAAAAAAAAAAGCCCTATCAACATAAAATTAAAAAATGTAAAAAAATAAAAAACCTCACAAAACAAATAAAAACAAACTACCTCCCTTAAAACAAAAACTCATTTTTTGTTGGAAATTTTACAGCAAGAAAACTAAAAAAAGAAAATAAGCAGTTTAAACTAAAATAATAACCTTGTCAACACAAAATTAAAAAGTATGGCCCCCAAATAAATGAAGACCCCAATTTCAACCCCTGAAGCAAAAGTATTTTTCGAAGGGAAGCTTTACAGCAAAACAAAAATAAATAAAAAGGGAGAAGACAAAATTTAACCTTGATAATAAAAACAACAAAATGCAGCAAGCGGGTTGATTGCCCAAAGAGGAAGTAATCAGAATTTAAGTAGAACTATAGGCAAAACTTTTTTTTTCTTTTTGGATAGATATTCACAAAACAAATCAAGCCTTTTAGATGCCATAATCATGTGTTTACATCTCAAGACCATTACCTACAATTTATACAATCATGTTTTACTGTATTATGCTAAAATAATAATGTTCTTTTATATACAATGTGAATATGGATCAAAGAATCTGGTGTACTACAATGTCAATATTAGGGATGGGCCGAACACCTCCCAGTTCGGTTCGAACCAGAACATGCGAAAGGGCAATAAATTTGTGCGAACATTCAAACCCTATTAAAGTCTATGGGACCTGAACATGAAAAATCAAAAATGCTAATTTTAAAGGCTTATATGCAAGTTATTGTTCTAAAAAGTGTATGGGGACCCAGGTCCTGCCCTAGGGAACATGTATCAATGCAAAAAAAAGTTTTTAAATCAATAGTTTTTACAGGAGCAGTGATTTTAATAATGATTAAAGTGAAACAATAAACATGAAATATTCCTTTAAATATCATGCCTGGGGGGTCCCCTAAGTCTGCCTGTAAAGTGGCACATCTGTGTGATGTTTAGAAACATTTGCATGGGGGTCTCCCCCAGTCCATACCAGGCCCTTCGGGTCTGGTATGGATTTTAAGGGGAACTCCATGCCAAAATTAAAAAAGTTTGACGTGGAGCCCCCAAAATCCATACCAGATCCCTATCCGAGCATGCAACCTGGCCAGCCCCCTCGTGACCCGTACCAGGCTACATGCCCTCAACATGACGGGTGGGTGCTTTGATGCAGGGGGGGGCTCTGCGCTGTGGTTGTCGGGGTCTTAACAAGGGGGCCACCCTCTATGTGAATGGGTATCGGGTCAAAAAAGAAAAAAACACAATAGACAATTAGGGACAAGTCCTTTATTTTAAAAAAAAATGTGTCCATCGTCAATCACGACACGCGACGACCCAAAAAAAACCCAAAAAGCTAAAACAGCTCCTCCCGATGGGAGGGCTCCCGCCAACTATCTCTTTTTGCTTTGACAGTTTATTTATGGTCAAGGCGGGGCCACCCGGTGATGTAACTGAGTGACCCCGCCCCCTCCAATGTCCCATGAAGTCAGAAAGGGGTGGGGTCACCGGCTTACTTCATTGGGTGGTCCTGCCTTTGTATATAACTAAACTGTCAAAGCAAAAAGAGATCAGACAGTGGGAGCCCTCCCATCAGGGAGGAAATGTGCGCTCCGTGATCTCAATGCATTATGGGGTGACCCCCCCATTTTACATGAATTTTTGCAATTAGGGATGGAGGCATTTGACTTATAAGTCTTATGCCTCATATAAAGTCCCAAACCCTTCTTTTCTTTTCATTACAAGCGCCCTGCAGGCGTATAACTTGCCAGTGAAAATGTGTAGCAAGTTAACAGGCTTACAATTCAACAATGCCACAAATTTATGGCAAGTTATCCTTGCTATCTGAGTTTGGCAACACAGCTTACGAGTTCAGTTCAACACTGTGTTGTCATCCCAAAAAAGAAAGTTAGAAGCACAGTGGATTTCTGGCAGGTCAACTGATAATTTTCTGTACTGGCAGCATTATTAAAGGGTTAAAACATGGGGAAAGTTATATATGATATGTATATGTTTTTACATTTTTTTGTTTTGCTCAGTTTGACACTTTAAGATTTACTGAAGGTATAGGAGGCATAGATATCATCTGACATCTCAAAAACTCACTAGAAGTGACAACCAATTCTTCCGTTCCATGGGAGGTGAGATTTATATTAAAAAAAAAAACCCTAACCGAAACTAAATAAGGGCTTGTCAATCATCTATTTCTTCGTCTTTATACCATTCTGTTTTGCTGAATAGCCCAGGTGCACTTTAATCAAATCAAAAGAATACCTATCAGCACACAATCTTCAGGAAGCCACGTCATGGGACGCACCTGATCCCCACAACTATTACACGCATGCCAAATCACGGGGCTAATATACCTCTCGATGGGGTGGGCCATACCTTGTACAAGAAAGGAAGGCAAGAGTGGAAAAAGTGCTATTAGACTGAAGTTCCCATGAAAGTGAGAGATGAGTCGGTGCTGAGTAGTAATCAGACGACAGATCTTGTGGCAGGAAGAAAAGTGTGGTTAAATCATCTATCGCTCATCACATCATTTTTTTTCTTTTTCGGCAAGCACAGCGTATCTTGCTACCAAACCAGACATTCTCATTGAAAAGAAAAACTATACAAAGATTTCAAATTGTAAAAGGAGATTAAAAATGTGGTTTCTATCATATAAATACCTACTCCATACCCAATCTTAAGGGAATCAGCCTGGTGTTTGCAGTACAAGCAAATAAATATCACAACCTCTATGAACATCCTGACTTAATAAAATATATAAGCGTTTAAATTATACACAAAAGTCAAGTTTTCCAAATTTGTTGTGCCCCTAGATTTTGTATTTAGAGACTGAAGCTAATTGTGATCCTTTGGAATCCATTGGGGTTGATTTACCAAATGAAAATATGATGCTCACTTTGCAAGGAAAGCTGCACTTTGCAAGGGAATTTCCCCCAGAGCTTATTAAATGAGCTGGCTACCATCATCCAACCACATGCAAGCACAAATGCTATCATTTTTTTAATTTTCCTTGCATGTGATTGGGAATTCTTTGCAAAGTGAAACTTCACCACATTCACCTAGCTCTGGGGAATATTCCCTTGTAAAGTGCAATGTTCCTTGCAGAGTAAACAGCCTATCTGCCCTTAGTAAGTCAACCTTATTGGCTCACCCCTACCTAATATTATCTAGGATGCAGAGGTAATCAAACATGTAACAACTGTACCAGCGCACAAGTTTATTTACACAAGCTTTTTTGAATGCTCTTTGCTGAGTACAATATATTACAATTTTGCTGAATTCGGAAGCAGCTTGGGGTAAGAGCATCCCTCTTCCTTGTGGCCAAGGTAACACTTCAACTACCAGCGCTTTTTCTTTTTTTTACTAAAGTCAAATAGATTGTGCACTTTGCAAAGTGCAATTGTACTCTACAAGTGCAGTTGCTCCAGAGCTTAGAAAATGAGGTAAAGCTTCACTTTGCAAAGAGAACCCAATTACATCCAAAGAAAATTTAAAAAATGCATTTTTGCTTGCACATGATTGGATGATGGAAGTCAGCAGAGCTTCTGCTCACTTACTAAGCTCTGGAGCAACTGCTCTTGCAGAGCGCAACAGCACTATGCAAAGTGCACAGTCTATTTGCCTTTAGTAAATCAACCCCATTATCTCTATACCTGGCTCTACAAAAATTGAGAAAAGATATGGAATGCATGGTTACTAAATTTCCCTTACACAATCTTCCCAGGGTACATTATACATTCTTAGGTTCTTCTTATCCTTGTAGTAGTAGGCAAACTCTTCTAAAAGTCTCAACATTGCTCCCAAAATGGGATGTTGAAGCAGGTACTGGCTAGAATATAGCCTTCTATAGCTGCGTAGTGATTGGTACAACGTGGTGCTAAATCTTGAGCACTGGGCACATTTCCCAGGGACATCATGGGAAACAAACTTTTCAAGGTTGATTCAGTTGAAGTTGCCCTCCTACTAAAGGGAGTATCATGTCAAGTGGTACCATTAGTATTCTTTTCTGAATAACACTTATAAATGTACTATTCAATAATATATGGGTTCCCCATGCCTGCAAGAATTTTAGGTGGCCGAAGCCAGAAAGTGAGACTTTCTTGTGCTGCACCTTGGGGATTATTACCTGACCAAAGATCATACCCTAACTTTTTTAGTACAGATACACTATATTACCAAAAGTATCGGGATGCCTGCCTTAACACACACATGAATTTAATGGCATCCCATTCTTAGTCCGTAGGGTTCAATATTGAGTTGGCCCACCCTTTGCAGCTATAACAGCTTCAACTTTTCTGGGAAGGCTGCCCACAAGGTTTAGGAGTGTGTCTATGGGAATGCTGACTATTCTTCCAGAAGCGCATTTGTGAGGTCAGTCACTAATGTGGAAGAGAAGGCCTGGCTTGCAGTCTCTGCTCTAATTCATTCCAAAGGTGTTCTATCGGTTTGTGGTCAGAGCTCTGTGCAGGCCAGTCAAGTTCCTCCACCCCTAACTCACTCATCCATGTCTTTATGGACCTTGATTTGTGCATTGGTGCGCAGTTATGTTGGAACAGGAAAGGGCCATCCCCAAACTTCCCACAAAGTTGGGAGCATAAAATTGTCCAAAATGCCTTGGTATGCTGACACCTTTATAATTCCCTTCACTGGAACTAAGGGGCCAAGCCCAACCCCTGAAAAATAACCCCAAACCATAATCCCCCCTCCACTAAATGATTTGGACCAATGCACAAAGCAAGGTCCATAAAGACATGGATAAGTGAATTTGGGGTGGAGGAACTTAACTGGCTGACCTCACCCAATAGAACACCTCTGGGATAAATTAGAGCAGACACTGCGAGCCAGACCTTCTCATCCAACATCAGTGCCTGACCTCACAAATGCACTTCTAGAAGAATGGTTAAACATTTCCATAGACACACTCCAAAACCTTGTGGACAGCCTTCCCGGAAGAGTTGAAGCTGTTATAGCTGCAAAGGGTGGACAAACTCAATATTGAACCCTTCTGGATCAGACTGGGATGCCATTAATGTTCATGTGTGTGTAAAGGCAGGCATCCCAATATTTTTCGCAATATAATGCATTTTTGGCTACATCCTGTACAAAAGCATCCAATGCATTTTAAAATATATATAAAAAATTATTTTTTTCAAAGCTGTCAATTATTTTTGCTGCTATAATCACAACATTCCTTCAAACCTTCAAGAAAACGCAGTACATTTCCACAATGCATGCACATTTCTCCATGGTTTATCCCTTTAAAGACCCTGTGTGTACCTATTGACCTGCCAGAAATGCACTCAGCTACTAACATACAGCATTTTTGTGGACTGAGTGGTGTCAGCCCTGCCCAGTTGTCTTTGCTAAACCACTAAATCACACAACTTCTTTTCACATCCACACTGTAAGTGCTAATTGATCTGTAGTTCAGACAAGTCAAGACAGGATCAATATTTTATATTTTTGTGCTTATATCACAGATATAATTAAATGCTTTCAATTGTATATTTAACAGACCAAAACAAAGCACATAAGAGTTAATTATTAAAAATTTACATACATTTTACCACTTTTTAGAAACATTTGTAGAAAAGCTACACAAGCTTGAAACTCTTTCCATGCATTTCTGCAATAAACAATCCACCAGTATAAATCTATGTAGAATTGCTATTATTTAATGTCTGCTTGCAAACGCTATGTTTCATAATGCTAAAGAATTTTTTAAAAAATCTGTAATTTTCTAAAAAAAAATAAAATAATAAAAAGACATCTTTCTCGATGCCAGTAGCTTCCTTTCTGACCCAGCCTGGCTGCAAGGCAAATTGCATTAGAAAATGACATGCCATTCATCTCTCGAGTTGTTGCAGGAACATTTAGCTAATTAAATGATTAATAAATTTAACACTGCTTTATAATTTCATTTGGCCGTGTAGGAAATCGCACGGAGCACTGCATGTGCACCCAATGAGATTAGGTGGGAGTTGAGGGTTTCACAGGCTGCCCTGATAATTGAGATTAGTCTATTACTACCCTGACCTTTTTTCACTTTTATATTCTCTTGTTAAAGTGAAATAAAATTTTATTCACTTTTAAGGAATATTTACTTAGAACCCAGTGACATCAGGTAGAAGGGAGCCTGGCGCTTCAGGTTTTTTTTTTTACCTCCTTTGAAAAATATGTAACTGCTATACTGCTATGATAGTGTTGTCAAAGCCTGCTAAATAAATCCAGCAAGTGAACTAGCAGCACTAGATAAAATTTCATTTAACAACGCCATAAAGCAAATTTATTTTAGAATATTAGAGCATCATTCTTAGATGGCGACAATAATTCTTAATATTTTCACTGCCAGCAAATGGAGGGTAATACGCAGAATCCAGAAGACACTTATGCCAAGCACTCAGACGCTTGCTGCAGTAACTCCCATGATGCTTTGCTTGGAGAACAGACAACAGTTCCAAGAGTTACATTAAAAAAAGTAATTAAGTTTAATGAATGTTTTAAATGAAAGCAAAACTGTCAGAATAGATATATTTACATGTGTGCTTTTCTGACTTGCCTTTGAAGGTGTAGGCTACAGGTCTGCCATCCTGATGTTTGATTCACTACTTAGTGGGTCACTGCCTGGAGCTAACATGCTGTAGAACCTTTTATGAGCACTTGTGTTTTGCCTATGCTTACTGTTATCAGTTACCATTGTTCCCTGCTATCTTTGAGGACTACAGACAGGGGAGGGCTGGCAGCAGTAGGCCTGGGGGGCAAGTCCAGTCAAGTGGCCCATTGAACCACCGAATCAGCTCACCATCCATGCCCACCCAATGGGCCTAGTGGGATCCATGGTAGGGCTGGCCCTGGGCACCCCCCCCTTTGCCTGCAGTTAGTTTGTGGCTGCGCCCCTGGGCCCTATTTCCTTCCTCCACAAGAAAAAATAGTGTGAGCGGGCAGCAGCCATCAGCCATTCTAAATGTAAGTTAGGGTGGCCTGGGGGGAAATTGCCACCTTACCCCCTTGGCCAGCCCTCCCCTGACTACAGAACAATTCACCTTATAGGAGAGGAGGAGATGTTCTGTAGATATACAATGCAATGCTACTACCTCCCCAAAAAATCCTCCCTGGCTGAAGTACCGGTGCTCGGACACAGGTTGATGAAGCCTCAAAAGTACTGGATCCACAGGAAGAGTTGGCACATAGTAAAATGTCCGTTTTTTTCAGTAGAGCAGTAAAGTACAACCAGCAAAGGTCAACGCATAAACAGAAGAGAGGAGGCGCTTCTAAGTGCAATATGCCAGTACACTTTATTAGAAAAAAGGTTAAAAACACTCACAAGATAACTGTGTAAAGAACAACCAGCATCCAATACAAGGGGAAACCAAACGCTCATCCCATCCGACCGGGTGGTCCTCCGGGAACGATGGTCATCCAAAGCGATCGTTCGTCCTGCACGCTGTATGACGGTAGAAGCCAGCATGTAGGTTGGAAGGAGGCTGGGAGCGCAAACACTCGGCACAGGCGGGATGGCATGTACTCCATTTATAAAAAAGGGAGTAAAAAAGATATTTATAATGTTTTTATTTTTTTTTTTTTATGTACTCACAAATGTTTTGCCTTTCATTTCTCGTTTAAACTGAATGGGTTGTTTTACAAGGCGAGGGTTTACGCATACTTTAACTGTTTACATGAAAATTATTTTTTGTAATAGGTTTGTAACAGTATCTAAAATGTCCATTTTAACACCCAATATATTATAGTTCTTTCCGTTTGTTTAAATAATATCTTGGTAAAAATCCACTGGCTTTTACTGTTCTATTGTTGGAGAAGCAGCTGTGTGTTTACTGTTACTCTCTCTGCTTGATTTTTAATAGGCTGTCGCTGTCACGTTAATATTGACTGATAGCATAATCATTTTCTGTTGAAACAATAAGATAGATATACTGAGAGCATGAACTACTTCTTCAAATTGCCTCCAGTTCAAAGGCAGCATTTGTTCATGAGCCTTTCAAGTAAAACTTCTACTGCTAACAAATCTATTGAACATCAGGACAACACTAAGGCTGATATCAGATGGGCGGCTATTCTGCTGGCGATTTCAACAACAGGATCGCTTAGAGACTGGTTTGTTCCTATAGAAGTGCTCCTTCTGTAGTTGAGGCAGTGCGATGTCGCTCCCATCATATAGTGGTAAAGATACAGCGTTCAAGTCAGAAACAACACAGACAAAGAGGAGAGTGACTCCTTAGGGAAGGCAAGCAGTCTCTTTAGTGATCCTACTGGTGGCGATTTGCCTCTAAAAGCAGGATTGCCCATCTAACACCAGCCTAAGAATGCATGATTCTGGTTTAGGCCTTGTTAAGACAGGCGCTGGCACTCATAATAAATAGGCAAGGACTCATGTTGAGGGGCATTTGTTTTAATGTCTGCATTCACCCCAGCTGCAAGTTGCAGCCTATAGAAGTAGATGCAGATGCACCAAATGCACTCTGTCTGTAGATACCGGCCGATGCTGCGCCACCTCTCAATGTGCCTGATCTGTGTCTTCTGATTTCTCCAGGCTAGTGCCCCCATTCTCTGTGTGTTTTGATCACCCTAGGTTCTCTCCCCACCACTCTGTGTGATCTGATTCCCCCCTGACTCTTCCCTTGTTGCTCTGTGACCCCCGATCTAGCACTGCACTCCCTGCCTGTTGACACCTCTCCTCTCACCCCCCAATGTCGTTCCATCTGAGCACTAGGCCTCTTGGTTGCTAGCAGGCTAGCTGTCACTGGCATCATAGCAACCAGTGGCAAACCACCATACCCATCCAGCTGCCAACTTGGAGATTCCCAATGTGACCTGTTATATTGCTATTGGCTCCGCTCAAAGTAGACATGAAAGTATATCCCTGTGTCCCTGCCGCATGGGGTGCAGGCTTATTCTGATATCAATCCAGAGGGCTAGTAAATGTAAAGAAGAAAGGATTGCCGGTACTCCCAACCAGCCCAGGGGCACAACTATAAGAACCGACCTCAGCCTACATGTCTCCACCACACACCCTGATGCATTTTTCCCCACCCACCAGGGCTTAGTCATAGGGTTACTAAGCCGTGGTGGGCAGGAAGAAATGCATCAGGGTGTGTGGTGTGGTGGAGACATGTGGGCTGAGGACGCTCTTTATTGAAGATTCCCCAGCTGACAGGTAGATGTAAACAAAGGGGTAGGGATGGCCATATTTGGTCAATGACATTAGCCAGCATCCTCACTCCTTTATTTACATTCACCAGTGGACCAGGGACCCTCCCTATTGGTAGCTGAGCAGGGCCAGAAAATGGTTATTTTGCTCACTGATATCATATATTTATTAGGTCTGAATGGATGATTACTCAGGAGGGAGGGATTGGGGGGGGGGGGTTGTTTAAGGGAACACAGTATGTTAGGGTGGAATCAGGGTAGCAGCTTTTCGGCAGCTCTCCCTGGGCCTACCCCTAAATCAATTACAAATAGCTTACATATTTTTGTTTTTTTTATGGTTTTGTTACTGTTTATTTTTTTGTGGTGTGTTTTTTGAGTGAGGTTACTGGTTGGAGATTTAGGGGTGTGTTAGGCCCAAATTGGGTTGAAACTGGTCAATAGGCGGGTGAGAAAGGTGGGCGGAAGGAAAAGAGAGCACGGAATGGGAGTGTTAGATAGAATCAGGAAGGTGCTATACAAGGACCTCCCTGGTATTCCACTTTAATTATTATATTAACAGTTTTCACAATTTTTTTCTCGGAGAGGGGAGGTATGTAGGGTCGTGATGGAGAGGTGAGACTTGAGACCACAGTTGGGAGGAAGATCAGAAAAGGTATCCATATTTTTTAAGAGCAGGGTCTGTCTTATATCTTTTTTTTTTCTTGTAACATGGTAATTATATGCATTTGGTGGGGTACATTGTGCTCCTTGGGATTTTTTTATGTTTTTCTTGTGCTTATTTTAGAAATACTACCTGTGTTTTTAAATAATTTTGTATTATCATGTTTTTTTTTCTAAATGTAATAAAAAAGAATTTAAACACAGCAGGGCCAGAGATGCGTCACTGATTGCTCCGAACAGTATGGTCACTCTGGTCTCAGTGCCACCCTCCTTCAGGAGACAGTATAATGTATGTGTTTCTCATAGGTACATACATCTGTCACTAGCTGCACCATCTGTGACACAGACTGACACCGGAATTCTACGACTATGAATTCCAGGGACAGTTATTTTTTTTTCCCCTGTACACCTTTCAGAGGTAACAGTTTTTCTTTAGCAACCCATATGCTAGATTTAAATCAAGGATTCTAAAAATGCTAATAACTGCCAATCATAAACTGAATATTGCATTGGTGTGCCCACTTCCTTTAGCGGTAAATCACATTTCCAGGTATGGAAGAAAATTGCTGCTAAACTGTAAATGTTGAAGGAATCTAATCTTGACGGCACAGAAGCAGTGGCATTTATCGTTTACATTATGAACACAATATCTTACTTCTGCTTATCCCCTCTGGCAGTGAATGGTTTGGTCTAGAGGACCCCCTTGTCATTTGCTGCATTCGACGAGACACGGATTCTTGGAACTGATAGATCTTCATCAAGATTCTTGTCTCTCCAGCCAAGAGGAAGTATATTTTGATCAATACATATAGTTCTGTGATTAAAATTTAATGCCGTTTCACTGGAACCTATGTGCTCTGTCCATGAGTGAGAGCCTATACGTAGCACAAACAGTGATATTCTATATTCTGTCTGTTACTAAAGAAGATCTATGCACTCAATGACTGCATATAAAAATAACATGACTTGTGTACACTCGAGATATTTATTTCTGTATGATGTACAATTTAACCCTTTCATGGTCCAAGTCCTCTCTGTATTATAAACAACATTATCATGTATCATGCACATTGTGCTCATAAAATGATGAACAGAGCTGGACTCAAGCCAACACTTTTATTTGATTTTATACAGAAGGGGTAAGGGTTAGAGCTTCTGTTGAGTTTTTATTACTGTCTGTATCCCCTCTGGGAAGATTTACCCTCACGTCCTGTTAAAATGACACAAGAATGTGAATTAATAGAATATACCTTTGATCGGGGACAGAGGTAGCAACAAAAGCATATTAATATAATAAAGTGGAGAAGGGTTTTAGGATAGCTGCTGTTTTTTTTTTTACCTGTGTCTTTTCTTGGTGGCATTGACACTTTTTCATTTCTTGTTCTGGAGTCATTAGGACAATTGGTGAGGGAAAATCACCCCACGAAAAAGACGGGTTCTAACCCTTCTCTCTTTTTTCAGCTGGAGTTAGAGAACTCCATGTTTCTTTTCCTTGTTGTAAATAAATGAGTTGGGCCAAACAAATGAATTGCATGCCAGAACAAACTAGCTGCTGCTTACACTAATGTAGTAGTTTGTGCTACATACTGTAGGCAACATTGTGTTCCGGCAGCTGTACCAGAGACTTCCCTTTTACGGCCATTTAGGAGAAGTCTTGTCTTTTTTTCAATGATGACAAGGCTTCCTCTGAGGAACTTCCTCTGGCCGAGATGTAAAGGCAGGGAATCTCTTTTAGGTTCAACAGTGATTTGCAGAAATTCCATTCCTTTGCAAAGCACCCAAACTTCTTTCTACCTGGCTGTAAAGTAAAGCTCGCCCTGGATTATTTAAAGTCAAATGGTAGCCATTTTTAAAGACTTAAACATCTCTTTCAAGTTTTAATTTATGTCCATGACCCCACTGGGGATATTTTCCCCTTTTTCCTGTCCCTTTGATGCCTATGCAAGAAATGAGGGGTGCAATTGTCACTTGAAATTGAGCCTTGAAACCACAGGGTAGTCCTAGCCCTTCCCCACTCTACCAGAATGTGTTTTTGTTCTTCTGTGTTTCCATTAGAATGTTCCCCATCATTTCCTATCCCGATGGCAACTAACACCTCACAGAGCCTTTAAACGTTCTCTAAAACAAAATATTTATTTAGCTATTGTCAAGTTTTAGGGATCATTCCATCCAAGAGTGACATTTTAGTTCTAAGTGCTGCCTGGTGATCTGAGTCAACCTTAGGCTTCTAATATCTTGCTTACTCCCAACACTGATATCTACTTGTTGTAACTTCTGACTGCTGGGAGCTGTGGGTGTTCTCCGTTCACCTTTGTGTCTTCCAGCTCCTCCTGTTGATTTCTGTATGATATAAAGTACATGACACATTTAACAAGGAGAGTGGAATCCCATCAATATGGCCATAGGAGGTGTGCAGACCCAGGAACTCAAACACAAAGATCTCAATAACAAAGAGGTTTAAGAAAAATTCAGGGATTAGATCAGTGTTTCTCAACCGTTTTTCAGTCAAGGCACCCTTTAAAATTATGCACAATCTCAAGGTACCCTATTATAAAATGTAAAAACTAAATGAATAGTTTTATATAAGACAGCTAGAGTTGAGCAAACACCCGAACATTACCCGAACTTGACCCCGGACCCCGAACCCCATTGAAGTCAATGGGGACCCGAACTTTTCAGCACAAAAATGGCTGTAAAAAAGTCCTGGAAAGTGCTAGAGAGCTGCAAAAGGAATAAAAATGGGAGATGTTATTAGATCTGTAATCTGTCCCTCAAAGCAGTAGTAATCTCTACCTAGTCCAGTATCAGATCGTTCTGTAATCAGATCGTTCTGTAATGCAGGATGAGAGATCGTTCTGTAATCAGATCATTCTGTAATGCAGGATGAGATGTTATTAGATCTGCGATCTGTTCCTCAAAGCAGTAGTAGTAATCTCTACCTAGTTATTATCACTGCAATCTGTCCCTCACAGCAGTAGTAGTAATCTCTACCTAGTTATTAGATTTGCAATCTGTCCCTCACAGTCTGTCCCTCACAGCAGTAGTAGTAATCTCTACCTATCTATCTATCTATCTGCAATCTGTCCCTCACAGCACCGGCAGCATCCTCTCCCTACACTACCCAGAGAGCATGTGACATGCAGCACTGTGACTCCAGCCTCATACAGAGGCTGGGTCGCATGATGCACTGGCCAATCACAGTCATGCCATTAGTAGGCATGGCTGTGATGGCTTCTAGGGAAAACCAGTGAAACGCTTGTTGATTGGCTTCCCTGCAGCTATTCAACATGCGTGATAAAATACCAGAACCCGAACCCGGACTTTTTCCTCAAACGTTTGGGTTCGAGACACGGACACCCGAAAGTTCGGTACGGACAAAAACTTTACAGTTCGGGTTCGTTCAACTCTAAAGACAGCAACATCCACACATGTCACCCAAAGGCAGAGGTGAGTTATTCTTGCAAAGCAAATACAGATTTGCTCATTGGTACTGACTAGTATTCCAATGTTTCTCTTCTCCCTCAGTTTCTGTTCCTCACTCAGCTAATGTGACCACAGTGCTTATGGAGAAGGGCAGGAGAGGGACAAACAAGGATGCTGTGCAAGCGCCTGATGTACTTATAAACCATGTCATTGGTTGTTAGGATGCTGGCGGCTGGAAGATTGTGATGGTGCACAAAGAAAACCTGTGGCTTTGTGTACCTAAAAGACAGGTTTGATACACACTCTGGCTTGTATACAATTTTTGGGCAATTTTTAGATATTTTGCCAAGGCACCCCTCCCAGGGTGACTGGACACCCTGGTTGAAAAAGGATGGGTTAGACTCTACATCAACTACCAAAAACAGAAAGGCTTTTCTCTTTAAATCTAGCTTTATAAATTATATCACATGCTCCTGACTGTTAGAAGTTCCAGAGCCTTATAGATGTAAACCTGGAATTCAATAAAATCTTGCACACTTAAGGAGAAGATACTAATAGCTGAGTGTCTGGATGTTCAGAAAAAAAGGACAGGGACCAGACATCTCCAACACAGTACAACTTTAACTCTTGTAGGACGTAGATTCCCCACGGAACACTGCTATGCTCAATGAGCAGAAGCATCGTTCATCCAGGCCTGTGTCACAGCCACTATTAGCATGCCTACATTGGCCTAATGCAATCACAGGCAGGTCTCATTTGCAAGCAGCCAGTTCCCACTGCACATCTTCGCAGATCTGAAACAGTAATTTTGTAATTCTTGACTTGCCGTTGACATGAAAACGTGTTAGTAATTAGATTCGTAGAATGGCTGCCTTTACTTGACAACATCTGCATACAACACACTGCATATGCTCTGCCCTTGTAAATTCTATTGATTTTTACTCCAAAAACTCACAGTGACAGATGGGTCTTCATAAATTTCAAGAGGCGGCATTACAGAAACGGCGGAATTATGGGCTTAAACTTCCAGGCGTATTTTTTTTATTGATGGTTTCAGGCAAGATAACTTTAAAGGAACATGTCCTTGTATTTTTTCATAAATTTATGTATGGTATTATTACAGAAGAATCTGCTAAACAATTTAAATTTATACTGCCCACATAATATGACCCCCTGGTCGATTAAAAAAAAATAGAATAGAATAGGTTGAGTCATATTTTGCAGATTTCCTTTTCCAAGTAATAACACATACTTCCCACTTTTTTTTCAAACAATTTATTTTGTTTGAGGTCCAGGTTTTATGTGTAAATTTCCCTTCTGTTAAAGTGCACAATTTTTAAAGTTTTGGATATAACGGGGAAGCAACTCTGTCAAGTTTTATTTGTTGTCCAAATGGGGCAATTCACCCCTCTGTTTGTCCTGATCACCCCTGTCACTGAGACAGGAAGTGAGGAGAAATCAAAAATGTAAGAGCAGTCACCAGACCAAGGGGTCAGGGTGAACCCTCCTATGGGGACATCTATCTAGAATAGACATTTAAGGAGATCTTCCTGTTGTGTCTCTGAGAAAGGAAGTGAAAGGAAATCTCCCCAGTGGAACAGAGACTGTAAAAATAAGCCTGACAGGATTTATACATAGGGCAATAGAACCCTAGAAATTTGCCTTTGAACAGGTACCTATATATCAACCCGATGGCATGTTGCAAATAGAAAAAAATAATATGAGGAAAAGCAGCAGAAATGTAAAATTATCATTTATAATATTTTTTTCAGGAATAATTAAAAAAAAATAGTAGTGATAGGCTAATTCTTAAAAGAACCCTTAAATATTTGTATTAATATGCATATAGATTTGTTAAATCGATAAAGATTGTGCCATTCATGGCCTGATTTCTAAATTATATGATTTTCAGAAGGTCAGCGAGACCTGTAAGCAGATATTCAATTTGATCAAACATTAATAAATCAAATTTGAATGTCACAAAAAATGTCAAATATCTTTAAATGCAGTATCTCAAAAAGTGAGTACTCCCCTCACATTTTTGTAAATATTTTATTATATCTTCAACACTGAAGAAATTACACTTTGGGGTTGATTTGCTAAAATTGATGCACTCAGAATCTGGTGCAGCAGTGTATGGTAGCCAAGCAGCTTCCAACTTCAGCTTGTTCAATTAAGCTTTGGCAATTACACCTGGAAGCTCGTTTCTGGGCAGAGCTGCACCAGATTTTGCACTTCCAAGCTTTAGTAAATAAACCCCTCTGCTATAATGTAAAGTAGTGAGTGTACAGCTTGTATAACAGTGTAAATTTGCTGTCCCCTCAAAATAACTCAACACACAGCCATTAATGTCTAAACCGCTGGCAACAAAAGTGAGTACACCCCTAAGTGAAAATGTCCAAAATGGGCCCAATTAGCCATTTTCCCTCCCAGGTGTCACGTGATTCATTAGTATTACAAGGTCTCAGGTGTGAATGGGGAACAGATATGTTAAATTTGGTATAAAAAATTAAAATTAAACCACGCTTAGAATCTCAGAGATGGTAAGCTGCAACAAAAATAGTGCGATATTCCAGCATATACATAAACCAGCATAAAAATATTGTTGCGCTAAAACAAGTCAGTGAAAAAATATATGTGAAACAATTATATATATTGAAAGGGATTCAATTAAGAACCCAAATTCATATATGATAAACAAATATAAGTGCAAAAAAGTGCAGGGGTGGGGATGTGCATACAGCCGCTATCCACCAAACACATTAGGAATAGCCACTAGATACAGGTTATAGTCCCAGATATCATCATAGGGGGAATAGAAGTGATGACACAGTAGGTATTAAGGGGGGAACACCCAGAGTCCCCTGAGAAACTTGGTCAGCAGGGCTTTTAAATACAGTGCAGCAGCGCGACTCAGCAGTAACCAGACGAATCTCCGTATAGGACAAGCGATCAAGATCCCAAGCAGACTCCCCCAGTATATGCCATAAAAGACATAAAGGCCAAAATAGTGTAATAACATAGGGATTCTTTATTGAACAAAGTAAAAACAGGTATTTAAAAGCCCTGCTGACCTAGAGGGAATTGCTTCCATCAATATACCCCGCAGAGGGTCATTTCTGCTGGTGGTTTCCGACCCTTACTAGCGATAGTGGGTCATCAGTTCTGGTAAGGGTCTCCCCTTAGCACTGGAGATGTACATCTGGCTGATGGTGGTGGTGAACAAGAAAGTTTCTCAGTGGACTCTGGGTGTTCCCCCCTTCATACCTACTGTGTCATCACTTCTATTCCCCCCTATGATGATATCTGGGACTATAACCTGTATCTAGTGACTATTCCTAATGTGTTTGGTGGATAGCGGCTGTATGTACATCCCCACCCTTGCACTTTTTTGCACTTATATTTGTTTATCATATATGAATTTGGGTTCTTAATTGAATCCCTTGCACTATATATAATTGTTTCAAATATATTTTTTCACTGACTTGTTTTAGCGCAACAATATTTTTATGCTGTGTTAAATTTGGTGTTATCACTCTCACTCTCTTATACTGGTCACTGGAAGTTCAACATGGCACCTCATGCCAAAGAACTCTCTGAGGATCAAAAAAAAAGAATTGTTGCTCTACATAAAGATGTCCTAGGCTATAAGACCATGCAACTGAGCTGCAGCATGGTGGCCAAGACCATACAGTGCTTTAACGGGACAGGTTCCACACAGAACAGGCCTCGCCATGGTTGACCAAAGAAGTTGAGTGCAAGTGCTCAGCGTCATTTCCAGAGGTTGTCTTTGGGAAATAGATGTATGAGTGCTTCCAGCATTGCTGCAGAGGTTAAAGGGGTGGGAACTGCCTGTCAGTGCTCAGACCATACTCCACACACTGCATCAATGGTCTGTATGGCTGTCATCCTAGAAGGAAGACTCTTCTAAAGATGATGCATAAGAAAGCCTGCAAACAGTTTGCTGAAGACAAGCGGAATAAGGACATGGATTACTGGAATCATGTCCGGTGGTCTGATGAGACCAAGATAAACTTATTTGGTTCAGATGGTGTCAAGCGTGCGTGGCGGCAACCAGGTGAGGAGACAAGGGTGTCTTGCCTACAGTCAAGCATGGTGGTGGGAGTGTAATGGTCTGGGGCTGCATGAGTGCTGCCGGCACTGGGGAGCTACAGTTCATTTAGGGAACTATGATTGCCAACATGTACTGTGACAGAGCATGATCCCCTTCCTTTGGAGACTGGGCCGCAGGGCAGTATTACATTATGATAATGACCCCAAACACACCTCCAAGAGGACCATTGCCTTGCTAAATAAGCTGAGGGTAAAGATGATGGACTGGCCAAGCATGTCTCCAGACCTAAACCCTATTGAGCATCTGTGGGGCATCTTCAAATGAAAGGTGGAGGAGCGCAAGGTCTCTAACATACACCAGCTCTGTGATGTCGTCATGGAGGAGTGGAAGAGGGCTCCAGTGGCAACCTGTGAAGCTCTGGTGAACTCCATGCCCAAGAGGGTTAAGGCAGTGCTGGAAAATAATGGTGGCCACACAAAATATTGACAATTTGGGCCCAATTTGGACATTCTCACTTGGGGTGTACTAACTTTTGTTGCCAGCGGTTTAGACATTAATGGCTGTGTGTTGAGTTATTTTGAGGGGACAGCAAATTTACACTGTTATACAAGCTGTACACTTACTACTTTATATTGTAGCGAAGTGTCATTTCTTCAGACACATGAAAAGATATAATAAAATATTTACAAAAATGTGAGGGGTGTACTCACTTTTGTGAGATACTATATATAAATAATTATACTATAAAACAAGATGATCATTTAAAACGATCTACTGTGATTAATTGTATATTCATTTAACAGTTTAATATTTCTTATTGTAGATGTATTAATTGAGGTGAGCAATTAATAGAAAAGTTAGGGATGCCGCTTTGTGTCATCATTACCCAAAGAGGAAATGTACTACTTCCTTCCAGGTTAAAATGGGCTCCCGTCCCTATTGGTTCCCACATGCTTCCTTGGGTGTGTGCAGGAGGGGTGGGGGTTAGGCTGCTGCCGGTCTGCCTTTGGGTCAGATTGCCAGTCTGCTTTAGTGAACCAGATTTGCCAGCAAACCTAGGTTTTGACGATTTGGCCAAATATGCTCATCACTATTTATAATCAAAGCTAACAGTATGTCAAGGCAAAAAAAAAAAAAAAAACATATTTAATCTATATATGAGATACATGCACATTTCCATATGTGTCATCACTTTAAACACACTGCAAGTATCGAAAGGTAACTGTTGATGTGCAAGAAATATACTATGTTCCTACCATCCTCTGCAACATGACAGCACAACACTACATTTCTAAGCTCCTGGTGTCAGCCCTGTCTACTTCATTTCTGATAAATCTTCCCTTCTTTCCATAGCATTGTCTTGTGTACAGCCAGAGCACACAGGAAGTTATCCACCTGCAAGAATTCTAGCAGTCAACCAGTATTTTTTGCACTTATCAAACATATAACAAAACGCAATTGTATACTTAGCAAATGAAAAAGAAACTAAGAAAAGAAGTCCAATATTACAGTTCACATTCACTTTAAATATTAATTCAAGCATTGTAGCTCATTCAAGTAAAAAGACCCTGTATTGCATATTAAGTGCTTGTGCTTGTTGATTTGCATCCTCTTTATAAATAGACCCATTACTACTCATGAGGGCCCAACAGTTCTAACAGTCAAACACATTTTCCAGACTTACTGTAGGAACTGCATGTGGCCATTTTATAGACTCATGTTACATGTAGCTAAGTAGATATGACCGGTGGCTGGTGCTTTGGTTGGAGGGTCCATCACTCAAAATACGCAAACCCTCTCCCGTCCATGAGCAAACCACCATTTACCCCATCTAGTTTGTGGGCCTGTGTCTCCTCCTCAGTGTCACCTTCTCTGCGTCTCCTCCTCGGTGTCTCCTGCTCGGCTTCTCCTCCTTGGCAGGTTCCCCCTGCGTCTCCTCTTTGGCAGCCAATATGGTTGCTTCTCCTCTCAGCCAATGGGTTCTCAGGAATGGCTTCCTGACTGGCTGGGAGGAGAATCAGGAAGACAATAGCGAATATTAATTCACTATTGTTGCACAACTGGGTGGGCTCAGGGTGTCCTGCATGTAGATAAGGAGCTGGGTGCATGGATTAGGGGGGCGACCCCTGCGCCCCTAATGGAGCGGCCGCCACTAGATTTAACCCCAAAAAGATTAGTGCCTATGGCACAATATAATATGAGCTTCAGCTATTTTTCTAGCACTGGCAGATGATATTGAGTAGAACAATGTCAGGCTGGGGTATGCAGAGTACATTATTAAGTCCTTTACCAAGGCCAACCATGAGATTGCAAACATTATACCTCATTCAAATGTTTAACTGTGCATTAATAATAATACACAGCACAGATGCTTGAGGTACAGCCCTATACTATGGTGCGTTACTGCACAGCCCCAAATTAAACTTAAACATAAGGATGTAAACTCCGTGGGAGGCTGCTACTGTCACAGAGAGGTAAATATGCACCAAGACAGGGGTTTTAGCTTAGATTGGGAGGCTAGAGAGATAAAGGGGCTGGGATGTTTTGAAAGAAAAGTATAGTTCTACTTTATAGAAAAATTCAACAAAGCATTATATTAAAGTGGAACTTCACTCTCTCAATCATCATTGATTATTTTTAATCCTTATGCTGCTAGCATTAGTAAATAGAAAATTATATCATATTTACTTGTTTTAAACTTTTTTTTGCATTTCTTTAGCTACTTCCTGGTTTCTTGCCTAGGCAAATGATGTCATACATCCCAGGAGTCTTCAGGAGGATCAACAACTGGGTTACTTTTTAGGTAACCCAGGAGTCTTCAGGAGGGGAGGAGGGGTTTTCTCAGCTAAGCACACTCTTCTGCCTGCATGCTTGAGCTGAGAGCAGGTGGATTCCAGGAAGTAAATGCTACATGAATCGTTGCCCTTACTCAAGACGGCCACAGCCATAAATTCTAGGGGGTTGTTTTTCAAAGTAATTTTTCAACAAAATAAAGCAAAGACACATGAGGGAGTTTGCTTTGAATATCAAAAATGAATTAAATAGCATTTTTGGTTTGTGGTGCTCAGATGCCATGAAGATCCGCATTAAATCACTGTAAGAAGCCAGATATTTCTACTCTTTCCAAGGAATTCCTTTCTACATCAAGAGCCTAAAATGTGGATGTCACTGACGCGTAGCAGTTGCTACACTTTTCGCCACTCCTCATCTTATTCGAATGGGAGGTGTCAGTCCCATACAGTATACTGCAAGTGTATGTCGCCAATTACCTTAACTAAACAATGCATTTTGACTGGAAGATGGCAGGGCTTGGTGAGAGTTGAGTTTTCAGAGGTCTCTTTTTCGCATTATGGACACAGTGCTTTAATTTACCATTACTTGGACTTCTCCTTTAAAAGGCTGTTAATTAAGCCATATTATCAACCCAATAGAATTTCCCTGTAAGCAGTGATCAGCAGTTCAGAACTGGCTAGCGGGACTGAATGCTGTAATGTCGTTCTTTTTCCGGTTGTGATATTTTGACAGGTTTGCAACATGTAAATGATAAGCCAGAGGCGGCACAAAATAACTTTCTTGAACGAAGCCCAAAAACTTATACTTGAACATTTTCTTCCAATAATTCTCGCCCTGTCTAATGGTCCCTAAATTAGTAACACATACACAACTTCATTTTTCTCTCTATTTTTTTAATGGCCTGATGGGTCATAATGATAAGAGAAATACATTTACACCATCTGCAAGCTTAGGGATGATTAGCAAATAGAGTGATTTTACTACAAATGGCTTTCAACGTTCAAAACAATATAACAATCCCCCAAACGTATATAAAGAAGTGTGCTGAGACCGAATCTCAAAGCACCATTTCCTCTCAGTCATTATAAAAAAGAAAGCATAAATTTAATGAAACGTTGTAATTATAGCTTTTTCTTTCTATTTTCAAGATGTGTGGTGTCCAGAGTTTTTATGCATGGCAATTTACAAGATGGAGTTTACTTTTCCGTAAATGCACACAAAGAAAACGCTTTCTATCCATATCTTTGAATTAGCACAGCTGCAATGCACTGTATGTAGAGATGTTGGCCAGTCCCACCATCAGGCAGAATGAGGCTCTTGTTTCTGATGGTACTGGGAAATTGTACGCGCAGAATGATTTATGCTATAAAGCAAGGTGAAAATTTCATGTCAGGCGGTGCCTTTTGTGGACTGAAGAAATCCAAGTTTATACCTAGAACATAACCTCCTACTTCTTATTGTCATTGTGGATGTAATGAGGGTCAATGGGGCCTAGCACAGAGAATACTGCAGTAGTCTAAGGAAGCTTTCTAGCATATTGTAGTAAATGCTGGGATTGTAGCCAATATAGGCTTGGAGCAGATTTCCTAGGTCAGCCTCCTCAGGTTTAAGTAGACTCATCAGTAGAGTTGAGCAAACCCGTGGATACCGAACTTGACCCGAACTTTACCCCAAACCCCATTGAATTCAATGGGGACCCGAACTTTTCGACACAAAAATAACTGTAAAAGAGTCCTGGAAAGTGCTAGAGGGATGCAAAATGATTTTAGAACAATAATCTGTCCCTTACAGCAACAGCAGGAACCTGACCCTATAGAACTAGGAGATGATTTTAGAACAATAATCTGTCCCTCTAAGCAGTAGACTCTATCTAGTCCAGTCAGATCTTTCTGTAATGCAGGATGAGATCTGCAATCTGTTCCTAAATCTGTCCCTAAAAGCAGTAGTGGTAGTAATCTCTACCTATCTATCTATCTGCAATCTGTCCCTCACAGCACTGGCAGCATCCTCTCCCTACACTACCCAGAGAGCATGTGACATGCAGCACTATGACTCCAGCCTCATACAGAGGCTGGGTCACATGATGCACTGGCCAATCACAGTCATGCTATTAGTAGGCATGGCTGTGAAGGCTTCTAGGGAAAACCAGTGAAACGCTTGTTGATTGGCTGCCCTGCAGCTATTCAACATGCGTGATCAAATACCCAAACCCAGAACCCGAACCCAAACTTTTTTCAAATGTCCGGGTTCGGGTCCGGGTCACGGACACCCCAAAGTTTGGTATGAACCTGAACTTTACAGTTCGGGTTAGCTCAACTCTACTCATCAGTTTTTGTTAAGGCATTATTATTATTAGTCTAGACCAGGGATCTCCAAACTGCGGTCCGGGGCCAGATGTGGCCCTTTGCCTGCCTTTATCCGGCCCTTGAGGCACTATTCATCCCACTGATATGAGACACTATTCTGCACTCTGACACCAAAAATGGGGTGCCATTTTTCACATCAACACCAACAATTGGGCACTATTCCTCCCCCTAGTACCAGAGATGGGGCACTGTTTACTCCCACAGGTGCCAGTAAACTTTTCCATTCCCACTGGCCACAGTGTGCCCCCCCTCCAGAGTCTGAAGGACAGTAAACTGGCCCTTTGCCTAGAAAGTTTGGAGACCCCTGGTCTAGACCTTAAAGGCTGGTTTATGATCAGGTAACTCCTGGTACAATGACATTTCATGTTCAAAGTCTGACACAAAGTCTCCCACCTTGCTATTATTGAAGCTCTTCTAAAATGTGACCCACAGTGGATTGCTTCTCAAAACAATATGGCAAGCAGTGAGCACTATATTGTCTCCTAGACCGCCTGTTTTAACCCTCAAAATGTTGGCCCACTGTGACGCAGCTGTGTGCATTGCACAGGGTTGCAGGGCGGTTGTGGCATGGCGTAACTCACTTGAAAGGTTTGCGTTCGGCGGCATTCTCACCCTCACCATCCCCCCCAATGTGACATGGCCTTGTTTCCACCCATAAAGGCTATTTCTGACCAGACTTTTCCAGACTTTAGGTAGGTATACCAGAGTACTGCTGGTTTCTGCCAAGTCTGAGCAGATGGTGCCACTGGACATAGAAACTTAGAAAAGTGACGGCAAAAAAAGACTGAGTAGTCATTCGAGCCTTCCCCTTTTTATTTTTTTAATTATTTTTATTTATTTATTTAGTTTGTTTTTTGTTTTCACATTAACCTCATTGTCTGACTATAGATTTAGGTTTATCCCAAGCATGTTTGAAGCCATTTACTGTTGACTGTCTCACAACCTCTGTTGGTAATTTATTCCAATCATCAACCACCCTTTCAGTAAAATAATACTTTCTAAGATTAGTTTTGAACTTCCCTCCAATTAGCTTGAGGTCATGTCCCCGTGTTCTTGATTTTGGTTTCATATTGAAAAGACTGCCCTTCTGAACCTTATTCACCCCCTTGATGTATTTAAAGGTTTCAATCATGTCTCCCCTCTCCCTTCTTTCCTCCAGACTGTACATATTAACCACTTCAGCCCCGGAAGGATTTCCAGCTTTAGGACCGGAGCCCTTTTTGCGATTTGGCACTGCATCGCTTTAACTGAAAATTGCGCGGTCGTGCGACGTTGTACTCAAACAAAATTTGCGTCCTTTTTTTCCCACAAACAGAGCTTTCTTTTGGTGGTATTTGATCACTCCTGCGTCATTTCTGATCGCCGCTATAAACAAAAGCGACAATTTTGCAAAAAAACCCAAATTTCTTACTTTTTGCTAAAATACAAATCCAAAAAAAAAATATAAAAAAACATTTTTTTCATCGGTTTTGGCCGATTTATATTCTTCCTCATATTTGTGATAAAAAAAAATCGCAATTGGCGTTTATTGATTGGTTTGCGCAAAAGTGGTCGCATTTACGGATGATGAGAATTCATTTTTGGGGTTTTTATTTTTTTTTTATTTTTTACTAGTATTGTGGAGGCGATCTGCGATTTTTAGCGGTACTGCGATATTGGGGCGAACATGTCGGACCATTTTGACACTTTTTTGGGACCATTGGCATTTATACAGCGATCAGTGCTATAAAAATGCATTGATTACTGTGTAAATGCCATTGGCAGTGAAGGGGTTAACCTGCAGGGGGCGCTCTAAGGGTTAACTATGTTCCCTGGGCGTGTTCTGACTGTATGGGGACTGCCCTAGCAGGGGAAGGGAAGTGGTCACAGCCTCCATGTACAGGAAGGCTGTGATCACAGCCCTTCCCCCCTCACAGAACGGAGGTCCGTGTTTACTTACACGGACCTCCGTTCTTTCACTCCGGGGGGGGGGCATCGCGGGTGGCCGGCGGAGATCGACTCCGCCGCACCCGTTCCCTGGCCCTCCCCTAACACAGTGAGCGCGCGGGCGCGCCTCCGGTGGCGCACGCGCGCTCACTAGGCGCGATCTCGCGGCCGCCGTCATATGACGGCGATCCGCGTTACAGAGCCACTTTGCCGCCGTCAAATGCCGATCGGCGGTCGGCAAGTGGTTAACTTCCTGAAGTCGCTCTTGATATGTTTTATCCCCCAGAACTTTCACCATTTTTGTTACCCGTCTCTGAACTCGTTCTATCTTATCAATATCTTTTTGTAAGTGTGGTCTCCAGAACTGGACACAGTATTCTAAGTGGTGAGTGACATCTTCCAACTGCATAAGGAAGTCAGCTTAATGTCTTTCATCTGCTGCACTGAGTTTCCTTGGTCAACTGCTGCATTTTGGTCATCAGTGCTGCCTGTTTCTTTTTGTTGCTCCAGAAGAATTTTGATTTGATTTTGTTTTTTTTCTCTTTATGCACTTTGCCCATCCTGGCATCCCCTTTAAAAGTTCTTAATTCCCAGGGGAACGGGTAGGATCAGCGATCATGTGACCACTGCGATTGTCACAATGGTCAAATGGTCAGAAGCCAGTCTTGCCGACTACTGATGCTTTCTTGGGACCAAGAGCTGTTTTCAGCAGCTCAGTCTTTGTGCTGGGAGCATGCAGGGAGCGCTCTCCCAGCACATAAACATTGCCCGACCAGTGACACATAAATGCAGCCTATCGCATTAAAGCCCAAACTTTTTGCTGCCACACATATGGGTTACTGGGGCGTAAAGGGATTAATTAATAAATACAAACGATTCACTTAATTTTTTTTTTTCAAGCATCTTAACGACACAGCATTTTTTCACATGTGCCTAAAAGTTTTGCACAGAACTGTACTTTATATATAAGGTAAAATACAAATATTTTTATCAGTTGAAAAATATATACATTGCAAAAAAATAAAGTTGGGCCAAACCATTAGTTTCCTTTTAAAAGCATTTGTATTTATTTATGACATCTCTGCCATATACTTAGTTCTAAATTATTATGTCTATTAGCATGCTATAATCAAATTTAATGCAATTTGAGCCAGACTCTGTCTCCATGTGCTGTGTTTTTAAAATGTTTGGTAAAGTTTTCCTATCCCATTGATGTAGAATTCCTGGAACATCTCAGAATGGCATTTTAAAACACCAATAAACGAGATTTTTGTTATGACTACTGGCTATAAAATCAGAGAGTTTTCAGTGTTTTACAAGAGTCTCGGCTGCCTGAACCCCTCATTTAAAGTTTATCACCGCAGCAAATTAATGAACTGGTCTCCTCAATGACAGGCGTCATGTATAGAGGAAAGAGCTTGTGCTATTTGGGAATGTCTACTACATAGTGCATGTAGGGCTTACACAAAGTAATCCAGATCATGTCATCTCTGCCATGCTATTAAAATATAAATCAATGCCATTTAAAGCTGAACTTCAGGCTAAATAAATATTGTCTAGATACAAGGACCACTGGACAGGTCTGCATTGCTATATTTAGTTAAACTAAAATAAAAATTGTAATTTGCCAATTTTTACTTGTGTAGAGACCCCGACCTTTGCTATTGTGTCCCAACTTAAATTGAGTGTGTTTGCGGCTAGGCTGTAAGCAGCCTGAGCCCTATTTTTCCTAGGCAATTTAGGCTTTTCTTAAACTCAGTGCATTGATTGTTTGTCCCTGCTGCTATTGAGGAGGTTCCAAAATTATTGCGTGAAGGACTACAAGATACACAAAAAATGTAACTTGCGCCACAACGTCAATTCAAATTCATATAGTTTATTGAATTCATATTAAAAACATAAAGAAAAATATTAAAAACCTTTAACAATTTTGGATTTCAAGTCCACATTATCAATTATCTACATTTTGTTGTCATCGAGTATCAATCCTGACATGTTTTGTCGATTTTCAGGCTTCTTCAGGAGATATATGCTACCATACCTAGGTAAGTAAATGAAACCTGTAAATCACTGTATGTACATTTAAGCATTTAAGATGCAATAAACAAAACAAAGAAATATGCAGAAATGTAAACAATACAATATAGGGCATAAAACATGAAGTTTAATCAAGGGCATCTTATCAATCAACTGTGAATAAACAGAACTAATCAAAAAGGGCTTTGATGTAAGGATTTCAATCCAATAAAGACTCAGCAGGGGGAGAGACCATCACCACCTATACTCTTACATACCCTTTCATGATCATATTTTATTTATTTTTTTAATTGTTTATGACTTTTCACTTATCTTTAGTGGATTTAAGTCCTTCAATCGAACTCCTTTTGGATTGGTTCTGTTTATTTACAATTGATTGGTAAGATGCCCTTCACCAGACGTCAGGTTTTATGCCCTATATTGTATTGTTTGAATTTTGATGAATATGCATATTTGTGTTTTTTGTTTATTGCATCTTAAATGTACATACCGTGATTTACATGTTTGATTTACGTACCTAGATGTGGTAGCATATATCTTCTGAAGAAGTCTGCTAATTGGCGAAACATGTCGGGGTTGCTACACAACGACAGCCAATTGTAGATAATTGATAATGGACTTGAAATCCCAAATAACAAGAAAGGTGCGCCTCTAAGTGCAGTAGTGTAAAAGAACAATTTTATTAAACAAGATAAAACTACTCACAATGGTAGTATGCAGGTGCGCATTGCAGTGTCAGCCACTCAAAATAGAACAAATTATTTTAACAAGAAAATGTGATGACGTGAATCTCCGCGTGGAAAGAACAATAAACCCTAAAGTTCAGGTAATAGTTAATAGATGTTAACCGACAGCAACACATCGTTGGGGCTGTACAAAGCGGTTAATCGTCTGAAGAAGTCTTCTATATACGATGGTGTAGATCCATGCATTTAGTTTGTACATTTAGTGCCATACATGTAAATTCTACGTTATTTGTTTTTTGTGTTTATACGTATAAGTAGTTTTAAGTTTGTTATGTTATATCCCGTATTTTGGACTGCAGACCACTTCCCGTAGAATGGTTAGTTAACATTTATTTGTCTTGGTTAGGTTTTCCTCAAGCTAACTTCCTGAATTTAG
>BLSH010161854.1:2007291-2027058 GCA_018402905.1 Glandirana rugosa | reverse complement strand
CATTTAAATATCTAGTGCCCACTGCCCAGGTTTTGACAGTTGTTTTCTTTTCTACCATCATCTAAATTCCAGATTTAAAGGACACAAACCTCCTGCTGCTCCTACAACATTGGTGACATAAGACTAACAGTGGTTTTCAAATGGAAAAGTCTGCATTTGCAATAAATAAGGTAATGTAGTCAGGTTCAACATTTTTAATTTACTCAACATCAGTCTTTGAACAAAACATATATTTTGCTCTCTGATTTACAGATTATTGGAAAAATGCCTAACCAGTGGATCATTAATCTGAATGTAAACCCACAATCTATTTTTCAGTAGATTTTCCTTAACATCCTGTCCCATAGCCACAACAGTGAAATCCCAGTTGTCACAAGGGACACTAGTGTTGGAAGGTTAGTAAACAGAAATAAATAGGGAATGTAAATCTCCCCAATTGGGGGGGGGGGGCGGTGGGTGGCAGACAGTTGTATACAGTGAGGCATGATGACAGACATGCTGAAACATAGATTTTGGGTTTAAATATTTAAATACACATTACCTTTTTGAAAGCATTTATATTTAATCTATTAAGCTGTAATGTTTTGGGATGGAACATGAAAATCTCTTCAGGGGCATACATCATCCTAATTAAAGTCCTGAAATAAAATCTTGTCCCTGTTCTTTATAGTATTTGGCATATCATGGTGGCAAAATGCTTCTTGTGCTTGCTTTGCAGTTCTGGGCTCTCAGTCTGAATCCCACCATGGAAGCTATTGACATGGAGTTTGTATGGCTTTCCAGCTGGTCCTCTGGTTTGCTACCACATTCTAAAACATGGTGGTAGGGAAGTTGGCTTAATTCCATATTAGCCCCAGTGAGAGTATGAGAGTCATATGGATATTAGAACGGGAGCTTTTAGATGGGGACAGAAGCTGATCGCAAATCATTCAAGAGACTCTGCAGAGTACTATATACAGGCGGTCCCCGCGTTACAAACAAGATAGGGTCTGTCTGTTTGTTCTTAAGTTGAACTTGTTTTTTAAGTGTAGCTTCAGCCAAAAAAAATATTTTTAAGCTTTTTGGATAGCATAGGACAGGGTTAACACCCCTGTAATGTTTGTTTTGCTGTCTATGTTTCTGTTCAGAAAATTTCACCTCACTTTCTGTCCCAATGATAATTGGATTTTGAAAATTTTGGGTTGTTGTGGAAACAAACCTTGGTGATAAAGCTTCAGTGAAGACACCTTTTTCCAATAATAACTCTTACAGGAGTGAATTTCCCTTCCTAGGGGGAGATTTCCTCCCACTTCCTGTTGTCTCCCTCCGTTTGTAACTAGGAGTCGTTTGTGAGTTGGATGCTTGTAACTAGGTGACCGCCTGAAGTGGGTTTGATTACTAAAGGAGTTTAGTCTTTTTACTTAGCAAGGTGAATGCAATATGTAACGTGAACCCGAATGCCCAATCATTTGCAAGGTATATTAAAAAACAAGATTTATGTTAGCAAATTATTGGGTTTCCAAGTCAACGCTGCTTTACCCTATTTGCTATCACTCATTCTGTAAAGTGAACTCAAATTTTTTTTCTTTTAGTGAAAAAAAAAACCCATTACGTTGGTCCTCCATAGTTTTGGAAAGCAAAAAATGAAAACAAAATGTGCCTTGCTTATCTGGTAATTACCAAGACTTGTTCTTCTTTCAAGAGCTGAGAGGCATAGAGTTCAAATTAGTCACATGAATCAACTGACTCTTTGAGAACCCAATTTATGCTTTCTTTGTTGAGATAAACTAATTTATTATATCTCTAAAATCAACTAACAAGTTGTATTTTAAGTAAGACATTTATTCCTGTGACACATTTCGACTTTGGGCATTTATGCATGTCTCCTCTTACTCTTTGTGAAGAATCCATTCTATCCCATGAAACTCCTGGATGATAGTGATGCCATGAGAATCATCTTAAAAATCAGTAGTAAGTTGAAGAGTCCAGAATGTGTTTCCTTTCAAACGGTTTACTAGAAGTGTCTGCATCCAATCAAAGGCCACATATGATGTATTTTTTATCTACTGATCTTTAATAAAGGTCCTGTTGTGGGGAATGGTGGGATCTCTAGCAATCTTATGTAACATTAATTGAGTCCCTGGCCATGTCCCATAACAAACTTACCTCGTTCCCTGTACCTCCAGCTCTCATCAGGTCCCAGGTGCCCAGAAGCGCATCCCCACTCATGTGTTCTGCTTGTCAAATAGATATTAATGCACCATACATTGATGCAGTCACCAATGTAAAACCAGCTTTAATATAAGTAGAGGATTCACAACATATAGTGTTGACTGTATACCTTCTGCTCCAATGCGTTTCACCCACAAAGGGCTTAATCATGGGGTCCACTGTCTCTGACTATCTCCTCAAGCATGCTGACTGTCCTTGATGATCTCCTTTAACATGTATGCAGTCTCTGACCATCTCCTGTAACATGCAGTGATGTCAGGGACCACAAATGTGGGTCCCTATATATATTATGCTGACCATATCTTCTCTGCAGCATACAAAATACAGCAGATATGGGCTGTTTTGTAATTGCAAAACATTCACAGTATGCCATATCTGGCAAAAGAAAGCCAAACTAATTTTTATCAAAAATGGCTTTAGGAATGATTCTTAAAGTTATATTAAAGGCAAGTTTTTTTTTCTTTTAATAAACATGTGCTTACCTGCTCTGTGCAGTGGTTTTGCACAGAGCAGCCCTGATCCTCCTCTTCTTGGGTCCCTCGCTGGCACTCTATGCCCCTCCCTCCTCCCGAGTGCCCTCAGAGCAAGCAGCTTGCTATGGGGCACCCAAGCAGGATTGCTCCCATGTCATTCACACACAGAGACGTGGCTCCCTCCCACCCCCGCTCTCTCCTCATTGGCTCACTGGCTAATGAGGAGGGAGAGTCCCCCGGGAGAAGAGGTTCTCATGCACATCGCTGGATCATGATGGGGCTCAGGTAAGTATTATGGGGGCTGCTGCACACATAAGGTGTTATACCTTCATGCACAGAGCCTTTAGAACCACTTTAAAACAAAACTGCATTCATCATGACCAATTATGTTATGTTCTTTTTTTTTTTTTTTTAAATAAGATTTGAAATTCCACTAAGTAAGTTTAACAATCAGTTTCCAGCATTTGAGTGAATTTGCAGTCAAAGACCTTGTAATTGTGTCTAAGCACTTGATCACATATCACTAATGGCTGGTTGTGCCCATTATACACATAGGAAAAAAATTGTGTATAATGATGGGCAGAAAACTCAAAAATTACTTAAACAAATGGTATTCAAAGAAAAAAGAGGCCTGAGTTCATAATTGTTCTTATATCATATTACTTACTAAATACTGTGCTTGTCTGGTGTTGCCTTTACATGTAACAGCCCTGTATAACATTTGTGCATATGTGCTCACTTGCTTGCCTGGATGAAAAATGGGTATTCTTAAGCAGCATTTTCCTTTCTTCACTATTTGGCTCAGCCTTAGATTCTAGCACTATGTGATGAGATGCGGTGTATGGGTTTTTTTAATTGAGCCCAGAGGCAGAGGAGCCTCAGAGAACAACAGCAGAATGAACAGAGGAGCAGCTGGGTACGGGATGGTGTGCAGTGTGGTAGAACAGTTGTGTCAGCACCTGGGTGCTATTAACGCAGACATGAATGTAGATATGAATATAAGGTGTGCACACACATCCACAGACAGCCCTAGAGACTGTACCACTAACTATGACTAACTAAATAAGAAATACATATGAACGGCAAAAATGGGAATGCAAATTGTCAAAGACGGTGTGAACCAATCAGGTACGAGATCTTTATTATCCAAACACCACAGAAAAACAACTTTAGTGGAATGTACTGGTACCAAATGGAGACACAACTTTAATGTTTTTTCCATTTTTACTGATACCAATTCTTATAACATAATAGACCAGGGTTTTTCAACCAGGGATCCTCCAGAGGTGGCTAGGGGTTCCTTGAGCAATGGTGAATTTCTACCTCTCAGATAAATTCCCAATGACATCATTGGTCTTTTTAGCTTTCTCTAAGGGGTAATCCTTCCCAAAGACCACAAGTGTAAGGAGCAGTATTCCCATAGACCATCACACTAATGTATCATGAGTTGTAGATTTTTCATATTTAGCGGGGGTTCCCCGAGACCGGAGAACTATTTCAAGGGTTCCTCGGTGTTGAAAAGGTTGACAAAGGTTGTAATAGACCAATGATGGCGAACTTTGGCACCCCAGATGTTTTGAAACTACATTTCCCATGATGCTGATGCACTCTGCAGTGTAGTTGAGCATCATGGGAAATGCAGTTCCAAAACATCTGGGGTGCCAAGGTTCACCATTCCTTACAGACAAATGACCTAAAACAAAAAAAAACATATGGTAGTAAATAGAGAGATGGCTTTCCATGACATGATGTCATGGGAAGCCATATTACTATTTTCTACATGAATAAGAAATCCATGTTGGAATGTTACATTTTTGGTTGTAACATATAACACTATGGATAATTTGTGACATTAAAGTGTTACTAAACCCACAGCAGCAAAATCAGTCTGTGTTTGCAGTAAAGCATGCTTGTTATACTGTGAATCCCAAGGGGTTAATCCTCTGCATTGTGTAAAAAGGCTGTTTGATCCTGACTTCTCCGATCCTCCACTCCTTCCACCGTCCCCTGATAATTTTCTGATAACCCAGAGTCTATGGAGTCTATGAGCACATGCTCAGTTTGGTTTGCATTGCTAGAGAGCCTTTGTTTTCTTGGGAGAGTGCATGTGATCAGTACAGGGCCAATCAGCTCTGTTTAGACAGAGGGTCAGGGGTCTTACAGTCTCATAGGACAGTCAGAAAACTCCTACAAGCTTTAACCAGTGCTTGGCTGGACACTGATAGAAGTCACAAGACTTCTCTAACTGCTGATGGGAAAAGGTATTTGGCAGTTTATATTTACTAAAATAATTGCATTTCCATGTTCTGTGTACTGTGGGAGACCAGATATAGTGAATGCAGGGTCCTGGGTTTACTAATACTTTACGGTTTACCATGTGTAATTGTTTTTTTTAGGCCATTGGTCTATGACAGAGATGGCAAACCTTGGCACCCCAGGTGTTTTGGAACTACATTTCCCATGATGCTCAACTACACTGCAGAGTGCATGAGCATCATGGGAGATGTAGTTCCAAAACATCTGGGGTGCTAACGTTCCTTGGCAAAGAACCTTGGGGGACTCCGACAGAGAAAGGGAGAGGAGAGGAGGAAGTAGAATTGTAAGTAAGGTGCGGTTGGATAAATAGGATGAGAACCAGCGAGGAGTACAGACACAGTAGATAACAGTAGTTTATTGTAATGATAATGTTCATTTTGTTAAACTGTTTTTACAGACTTACCCTTGACCCTCTGTCTGAACAGTGCTGATTGGCCCTGTACTGATCACATGCACTCTCTAAATAAAAAAAAGTTCCCTTGGCACGGAACCTTTGGAGGACTCCGACAGAGAATGGGAGAGCCTTCTAGGACCTTTCTTATTCTCCATCTACACCTCCTCCCTGGGTCAGGCAATAGCCTCCCATGGCTTCCAATACCATCTCTATGCTGACAACACCCAAATCTATCTCTCTACCCCTCAGCTCATTCCTTCAGTCTCCTCACATATCACTGATTTACTAACAGACATATCAGCCTGGATGTCACACCACTTCCTACAACTCAATCTATCCTCCCCCATGTTCTCTTTCAAGATCGATAGCACTACTATCAGCCCGTCCCTGCATGTCAAGGTTCTTGGTGTATCCCTAGACTCTGAACTATCCTTTCGGCCCCACATTCAAACGCTGTCCAAATCTTGCTGCCTCAACCTCCGTAACATCTCCAAAATACGCCTTTTCCTAACCAACGACACCACAAAGCTCCTAGTTCACACCCTGGTTATCTCTCACCTTGACTACTACAACTCCTTCTTCATGGGATTACCTTTATATATCTATCCCCCCTTCAGTCCATCATGAATTCTGCTGCCAGGTTCATCCACGTTACCAACTGTTCAGTGTCTGCTACTCCTCTCTGCCAAACCCTGCACTGGCTTCCCACTGCCTAACAAATTCAATTCAATTCTAACAACAACTTACAAAGTCATCTTTAACTCTGCTCCCAGCTACATCACTAACCTAGTCTCAAAATACCAACCTACCCATTCCTTTTTTTTCTCCCAAGACCTCCTGCTCTCTAGTTCCCTCGTCGCTTCCTCCCATGCTGGCCTTCAGGACTTTTCCCGAGCCTCTCCTATCCTATGGAACTGCCTACTCCAATCTGTCCGACTATCTCCTACTCTGCTTGCTTTTAGACACTCCCTGAAAACTCTTCTCTTCAGAGAAGACTATCCTGCTCCCACCTAACAACTGTACTTTAGTTTTCCCCATCAGCTCATCCTCCACAGTTATTAACTTTTGTATCACTTGACCCAAACTGTTGGAGCTATATCAATCCTATATACAGTATCTCACAAAAGTGAGTAGACCGCTGACATTTTTGCAAATATTTTATTATATCTTTTCATGTGACAACACTGAAGAAATTGCACTTTGCTATAATGTAAAGTAGTGAGTGTACAGCTTGTATAACAGTGTAAATTTTCTGTCCCCTCAAAATAACTCAACACACGGCCATTAATATGTAAACTGCTGGCAATAAAAGTGAGTACACCCCTAAGTGCAAATGTCCAAATTGGGCCCAATTAGCCAAAAGTTAATAACTGTGGAGGATGAGCTGATGGAGAAAACTAAAGTACAGTTGTTAAGTGGGAGCAGGATAGTCTTCTCTGAAGAGAAAAGTTTTTAGGGAGTGTCTAAAAGCAAGCAGAGTAGGAGATAGTCGGACAGATTGGAGTAGGCAGTTCCATAGGATAGGAGAGGCTCGGGAAAAGTCCTGAAGGCCAGCATGGGAGGAAGCGACGAGGGAACTAGAGAGCAGGAGGTCTTGGGAGAAAAAAAAGGAATGGGTAGGTTGGTATTTTGAGACTAGGTTAGTGATGTAGCTGGGTGCTGCAGCTCAGTTTCAGGGTCTTATAGCCTAGGCCATCTTTATGTAGAGCAACAATTCTTTTTTTTCAGATCCTCAGAGTCCTTGTAACACTAACGAATCACTGGGAGGGAAAATGGCTAATTGGGCCCAATTTGGGCATTTGCACTTAGGGGTGTACTCACTTTTATTGCCAGCGGTTTACATATTAATGGCCGTGTGTTGAGTTATTTTGAGGGGACAGCAAATTTACACTGTTATACAAGCTGTACACTCACTCATTTACATGTAGCAAAGTGTCATTTCTTCAGTGTTGTCACATGAAAAGGATAGAATAAAATATTTACAATAATGTGAGAGGTGTACACACTTTTGTGAGATACTGTAATAATAATAATAATAATAATCATCGAAATATAATATTTTACCAATAATGGTCCTTTAATTGGATGCCTTGATATAAATCCTATAGGCATTGTTTTTAGATGCACCTTTTGGATAACGATATTATCTTAAAAAATTTGATATTTTACATTTTAAGCCTCAGGTTTTCCTGTTACATTCAAAGTTGATTATATAGGAAAAGAAAAGCAAAGCTTTGCTGAAGAGTGCCTAATACAAGGGAAAACAGGGGCTGGCGTCCAGATATTCTGCACTGTGCAGGAAAACGTACAAAAAGTCACTTGCAGTGACCACATTCACATATACTGAGACATGCACATAAAGCACATCTGGGAATAATCAGCTCTAGGAGAAAATGAATACTACTAGGTTTCATTTTTATAGGACCTAGAGGAGCAGGAGACTATATTAAAATCTACAGCATAGAAGCAGCAGCATTTTCGCTCCACGTAAGCTCATAGGGCTGGGGGAAAAGAGGGAATCAAATCAAATCCACCCTTGCTTTTTGCCAAGAATGAATTGCTTTAATATCCCACCATTCAATAATATTTATTATTAAAGTTTAGAGCAAGTTTAGAAGCTATTAAAGGCTTCGATTGACTGGGGAGTTTTACCACAGCCATAAAAATAGGAGATGGCTGTCAGTGAATTTTACACGGAAAGAATGAGTGACAAGATTGTACTGTAGGAACGGTGAATCCGTATTGTGTAATCCCAAAGACCCGGTCGCACAAAAGCTGACATACAGAATGCATGTAACACTGGCCGAAAGGATTGAGCGCTTGAGTGACAACTGCTTTTTAAATGAAAATAATTCTTCACGTAACCTTTAATTTTGTAGCTGAAACTCCCATTCTGCAGATGCTGTATGCACATCCTGAATTAAAATGGAATAAAAAAAGAAACTACTGTTTGAGATTATAACCGTTTCTGATGTTCAGTGACCTTTTTTATTTCTCTTGTTAATTTAAAGCTGTAAGTAAAGCTGGCAATGCTGTATGTAAAGTTTTATTTAATATGTAAAGCGAAAACTTTTTTCATTTTTATGTTTGGATAGAATGTGGAAGAGTTTGAACCTGTGTCCCAGCTGGGACATTTGTTCTCAACCTATTGGTTCTAGCTAGGATTGTTCCCGGTACAGAGAGTGATGGGATATCCAACATTTTTGAGTTGTCCCAAGAACAGGAGTAAGAGAAAAACTTTGATGAACAACTTAGTGCATTTAGATTTCAAGAGAATCTTCAGTTACACCTGAGTAGAGACATCTGTCTAAGCAGTAACTTCTTCTCCAAGTTCTGGGAAGGTCTGTCCGTTCCTGGAAACAATCATACTGTGAAGTCAAGAAGGAGTAAATGTGTACAAGCACCAGTTGTGTCCTCAGAAATTGAAACACAAGCCAACATGTTTCATAGGATGCATCTCCTTCATTGGGGGGAATAATGAAATACATCACGGTGGATAAGTGGTTAGCACTTCCACCTAGCAGCACTAGGGTCATTGGTTCGAATCCCAACCATGGCACTACCTGCCTGGAGTTTGCATGTCCCCCCTGTGCCTATGTGGGTTTCCTCTGGGTACCCCGTTTCCTCCCACACTCCAAAGACATGCAGGTAGGTTAATTTGCTCCTGTCTAAACTGGCCCTAATATGTGTATATGTGAATTAGGGACCTTAGATTGTAAGCTCCTTGAGGGAAGGGACTGATGTGAATATACAATATATATGTGTAAAAGCACTGCATAAATTGACAGCGCTATAAAAGTACCTGTAATAAATAAATAAATAAATGAGGCCAAATTGAAATCTTTATAATAAACTTACAAGCCACCTACAGTAGACTAAGGCGAACCATACATGGTTTGACTCTCAGCTGGTTCAGCAAGAAATGGCCGAGATTCAAATCATGTATGGGCAGGCTGAATGTGCCAAGTTGGTCAATATCCACTTGGGTACAACTAGCCTGATAGATTTTACTTGCAATTATCGCAAGTAGCTGGTATAGCTGCTAACAATAATCCATGTCTTGAAGGTGCAATTGTAGCAGATTAGTAGTTAATGGTAAATAACAATGAACTGCACTTGTAGGCTTATGCCGGCCATAACTATGCAAATTTCTTTCCTGCAACTATGGGAATGTTAATGAGGGAATCCCTCCCGCCGAGCCATTGTGTTCTCCCTGCTGGGGGGGGGGGGATAAGCCGCCCCTTCGGGAGAATACAATGGTTCGGCAGGATGGGTTTCCACATCAAAAATGCCTCTGTTGATGGGGGAATTGAGCAAATTTCTTTCTTGCAAACAACAGCTATAGCCGCCAGCAGTAACCATGATGGAAGGAAAGAAAATTGTAACATCTATAGCCAGCCATACACTGTAACCGTACCCCTATCCCCATGGCCATCTATAGAAACAGCTGACCATTAGTTTTATCTTAGCTTAAAGCAACATATTTTTCTGGACACCTTCCAGCCGGTGTTATAACTATGAAATGTTTCAATTTTAATAAGCTGAGCAGTAAGTTACATAATTTTTGTGAATTATACATCATCACAGGACAGGTCTCCTGCTGGTAGAAATTAAGGTTGCCGCAATTTAAGAAAATAACCCCCAATATGTGAGTGACCCGATCTGCCTGTGGAAAGAGAGATCCACAATGTCTTACTTTGTGACACATGCAACAAAAAAATGAGGACACTTCAGAATTCAACTGTGGATAAAGCTGAAGCCATGCACCTGCTCTCCAAAAATAGCACAAGAAAACTTCATGGATTGATGTATAATATTAGCAAAACCAGCAGCAAAATACGGAATAAGCACACAGAGGACACCGAGGGAGATATAAAACTAAAAACCTACCTTTAAGCCAAGAGGTGAGATGTTTTTTTTCTGCTAAATAAAAACAGACTTTTGTGAAGAGTTACACTTGAGTGTTGTAATCTTCTTGGCATTCATGGGTTATATTCCCACTACAGCTCATTGAAAGCTAGCATTGTATTCCAAAAGATCATTGCTATCACTTTTTTTTACCAGATCCAATAAATTCATGGGAATGTTTAAAGTATTTAAGAGTTTTTCGATAGCTGAAATTTACAGTTGACCCTACCTTGGTGGACTTGTCTAGTTCTTGGACCTAAAGGGTTTAGTGTTTTTAGGCAGTGATATAGTTTGACATGTGGATGTTCTTATAAAGAGTAGAAAAGTGAATGTCATAAGTCTAACTTAGCACTTCAATTTTTAGTACAGAGCTAGAGCCTCAGAATTAAAGAGACCCTGTCACCACATCCTGCCCTTACAACTAAACACAGGAGGGCAATCTTTTTCAGACTTACTGAAGTGTAGTCTGTTGCAGCAATTTGTGAGTCCTGAGCAAATGTATCAGCAATGCGATTTAGCCAGGAAACAAACACTTCCATGAGTGTTGGACTTTCAAGGCCAGCAAAACACCTTGCCCCTTCCCCTATCCCCATTGCTGACAGAGTAGGAAGTAGGCAATGCCTCCTTAAGAACAGAACAAAGAGTGAGCAGTGTTACCCCAGGACACTAATTGTGGTACTGTGTATATTTCAACTGGAAGGAGTGCCAAATGCACGTGATGAGAGTGCAATACTGCAACACTGTGCAATGCTGTCACTTGTGAAATAGAGATCTCCTCTGCTCTGTTTGATATACACAGGTTTTAATTTTGAGTCCAGTAGATACTGTGATAGATGGTAAAGCCCTGCTGAGGGAATGTTTGGCCCCCGGAATGTGTTGGCTCCTTATGTTGTACTTTTGCCATTTGTGGATCAATAAAATAAGCACATAGACTTTCATCATGTGTTTGGTTTGCTCCTTTTGGTTTGACTAGACATAGACTTCTCAAGCCTGGTGACCCCCATGATTGAGAACACCCCTGCTTTGTGGAATGAGGGTGAACCAAAGCTAATTTAGGTCCAAATAAAGATTTTCCATTACCTCCAAAAAATCTTGGGTCTAGACTCTGGTGCCCTACATTTACCTTCAGTAGGCATGGGGCCATGCCACAAACGTGCCAAATCCATGGCATGATTCTGCTGCACTTTTTTTAAAATTTAAGGCTGCTTTCACACTTATCAGTTTTTGTTCAGTTAACCACTTCAGCCCCGGAAGGTTTTACCACATTCCTGGCCAGAGCACTTTTTGCGATTTGGCACTGTGTCACTTTAACTGACAATTGCGCGGTCCTGCTACGTTGTACCCAAATGAAATTGACGCCCTTTTTTCCCCACAAATAGAGCTTTTTTTGGTGGTATTTGATCACCTCTACATCAGCGACAATTTTTTTGCTATAATACATATTAAAAAAAATATTAAAAAACAAATTTATTCTTCAGTTTTGGCTGATATATATTCTTCTACATATTTGTGGTAAAAAAAAAATTGCAATAGGTGTATATTGATTGGTTTGCACAAAAGTTGCCGCGTTTACAAACCATGAGAATTCTTTTTTTTTTTTTTACTAGTAATGGCGGTGATCTGCGATTTTTATGGGGACTGTGATGTTGCGGCACGCATATCGGACATTTTTGACACTTTTGTTGGGACCATTGACATTTATACAGCGATCAGATATAAAAATAGCCACTGATTACTGTATAAATGTCATTGGAATGGAAGGGGTTAACTTGCAGGGGGCAATCAAGGAGTTAACTGTGTTCCCTAGACGTGTTCTAACTGTGTGGGGGCTGGGCTGGCAGGGGCATGACAGATCTAACTGATCCCGATGACAGGGATCAGTAGATCTCTGTCATGCCCACTGACAGAATGGGGAACCGCCGTGTTTACATTGGGGGTTACCCGTTCTTCCTGTGTAGTAGGCGAACGCGGGTCACCGGCACACATCGAGTCCGCCTGACGCGCAGCCACACTGAGGGAGCATGCTCGCCTCCTAGCTGTGCCTGCACAGTAAATGTATTTGAGCCGGTCTTTAACCGATGTGGGAGATTAGCTTGTGTGGATCACCTTTCCTGGGAAGAAGGCAGCTTATAGGCAAAATTTCTTAAAATCTGGCTGGTTGCCAGTTTTATTACAAACAAAAATAGCAAAAACAAAATCTTGCCGTCCGGCGCTAAACTAATACAGACAGGATACCGCACTATACGATGTTGGGCTTGTCCCTGACACCTTCAAACAAACAAACACAAACCTTTTTCCTTTTGCAGTCTTTAGAGCAAACCAACAACTCAAGGTCTTAGCTCTCTCAGTCTAAGCATACTGAGTCGCAGGGTGAGCTCTACTGAAACCTCTTCCTGGTTATTTCAAGTCGCTGGAGAAGGATTTTGGTGGACCAGAAACTCTGGGCCGGAGCCAGCTCTGCCACGGTGGCTGGCAAAACCTGGGTCAGACTTTTACTAGTCTACTCTAAGTGAACTCATGCGAGGCAACAAATATCGCCCATCCACTATCGCACCTCACATAACGTCACACCGGTTAAAGAAAAGTGGAAGAAATGCATCCATTTAAACCCTATGGAACTCTTCACACTGGTCCAAGCAATTCATTTGCATTCTTAAGAATTCTCTTGATGCATTTTTGGTGCATGTTTGCTCAGTTAAAAAAAATGCACCAAAAACGAACCGCTTGATTGAAATTAATGGAAAACTATGGCAAAGGCACATAAAAAACGCAACGCACCCGGGGGAAGTGGGTGACTTTTGAATCACATGGCAAGGGAAGTCACATTGTTTTCAATGATACCAGTCCTAATAAATGTGACGATTTCAACCCCACAGACTTCTATGTTATCTTACAGAAACTACTTATAGTAGATAAGAAGCTATTCCTGTGTGACTTTGATAAGTGTTTTTTTAAACCCTCACCTCTCCTCCCAAGTCATCCTTGTTGCCTAAAAACCCTCCTTTCAAGTACATTCCATTCATACCCACACTTAGCAGAAATGTGCATTCCCACTCAAGGTTTTTTCCCATTTTTCACTTCGCCATTATGGCGGCGCAAGCACAATGCGGGTTTACAGTTCACTTCTAAAGCGTGTGCCAAAGTACGCATTTCCTGTGTATGTTGTCGCACATTTAGAAACAGGCAGATGTGAATGCAGCCTAATTGTTAATGACACCCCAATTGAGATTGGCATGTTATTATGGCGACACAAGCGAGATGCGCGTTTGTAGTGCATTTCTTCTTTTTTGTGCAGGTTGCTGCGCGGTCGGAAATGCACTGATGTGAATGCAGCTTAATTGTTAAAGACATCCCGATCACAGTTAGCAGATCCGTGTTTGGCGTGACACGAAACACGCTACAAACACTCCTAAACGAACACTGAAAATACATACGATGCTCCATGACCGAACACGTTCTGGAACTACTTTGGGGCATTTAGAATGCGTAGGGCAGCCCATACAACTTAACGGAGGATGTGTGTTTACTTGCAAAAAACATGGAAAAGATAAAAAGCCTTCTGTGTGTAGCAGCCCCCCTCAGCCCCTCTTAAACTTACCTGAGGTCCTTCTAGATCCAGCGATATTGCAGGAGTGTCTCGGCTGCCCAGGACTCCCTTCCTCATTGGCTGAGACAGCATGGTGGCGCCATTGGCTCCCGCTGCTGTCAATCAAAGTTAGTCAGCCAATTAGAAGAGAAAGGGGCGGGGCCGGGCCACGTCTCCATGTCTGAATAGACACAGGGAGCTGTGGCTTGGCTCGAGTGCCCCCATAGCAAGCTGCTTGCTGTGGGGGCACTCAAAAGGAGGGAGGAGCCAGGAGCACTGAAGAGGGACTCGAGAAGAGGAGGATCTGGGCTGCTCTGTGCAAAACCATTGGCTCCCGCTGCTGTCAATAAAATCCTGTGACACAGGAGTCAGGGGCAGGGCCAAGTCCCGTTGTCTATGTCAATGGACGCAGCAGCGGGACTTACGAGTGAACCCACACTGGTGCCCTCAGGGAAAGCGGCTTTCCATGGGGGCACCTGATGAAAGAAAAGGAACCTGGAGCGCCAGCGGGGGACCCCAGGGGAGGAGGATCGGGGCTGCTCTGTGCAAAACCATTACACAGAGCAGGTAAGTATAACATGTTTGTTATTTTTAACTAAAAAAAAAAAAATTGACTTTACAACAGTGGTTCTCAACTCCTGTTAGTTAGTTAGTTAGTTAGTGGGACCCACTAACAGGCCAGGTTTGCAGGATAACTGAAATACATCACAGGTGATATCATTTGCTGCTCAGTGATTGAAGTGTTCTGGTCTGCATTTTCCCAAGGTAATACTTAAAATCTGGCCTGTTGGTGGGTCCTGAGGACCGGAATTGAGAACCACTGCTTTACAATCACTTTAAGTTTCTCAAACAATGCTTCTTATCTAATGCTGATGCAAAAGTCAATGCTGATGCATTAAAGTTGCATCAAAGTTTCAAGCAAGTCACATCTGATATGGGGAAAACGCAACACAAAGGGGGCAAAAACGCATGTGTGTTTTTTCAGCTGAGCAGTGTGAAAGCAGCCTAAAAAAAAGAACAGGCATTCAGGGGGTGGCAAGATCGCCCCCTAAACACCTGAAAATTGCTGCCCAACTGCCTCTGAAAAACAATCCGCCAGGTGGGAAAGCCCAAGTGAAAGGGGCCAAAAGCCAAACACTAGCCCTTTAAAAAGCCAAAAGTTACATGTGACCCTAAAATTCTTCAACAGCATGAAATCAACACAAAGTATGCAAAGACCTCCCGCCTACCAATTAAATTTTTAAGACACCAAAAATACACAAGTTTGATGTGCGCTCTTTTCAAGACTGGCCGGGCTGCGCCGAGAACCAGCGTTCCTTTATTCTACCTGTGTTGAAATAAGCATGCTTTCTTTTAGCTCTCTTTACATACTTCCAAAGGAAAACATGAGGTTTCTTCAGTAAACACTTTAATTTAAATTATTTGCTGGCTGTTTGCCCTAAGTAGATGGCTGGAGACATACATTTTCTGTCAACAAGTTGGTCGAATTCCCGCTGGTTTCCATGAAAATGAGCAGGAGATTAGCTGAAACACACAATCCAGGCGGCTCGACGCGGAGAACGGATACAGGACTAATGTAAACAGTTTAGCTAACTTTTCCTTCTCTGTTTATTTTATGTCCTAACTGTGTTTTTACTCCATGCAATGACACATTTGACATGCAGAAATGTTTCGCTTGAAAACACGAAAATCTAAACATGGATTTTCAGGTTTTTCGGGTTCTACATTCCGCAGTTCTTCGAAACGCTTGTTGGCTGGAATGGTATTTCTTAGATTTATAACATTTTATGATATTTAGATATTTTGAAAGCAAGGTTATCTTTATTTTGGATAATTCTATCTAAGTTAACCACTTGACCTCCAGAAGATTTACCCCCCCTTCATGACCAGGCCATTTTTTGCGATACGGCACTGCGTTGCTTTAACTAACAATTACGCGGTAATGCCCCGCAACTACATTCTCTGAGGCTTACTCTATATTTTATAGCCTGACCATATGACTTCTGTACAATCAGCCCAGATAGCAAGCAATTGTGCTGCAAGTTTGAGAATGATTGCTAAGCTATTGCTAGACTTGCCAGGCTTCACAAGTTTGTTGCACAATTGCAGCAAATCCGCATTGCAACTTTCTTTGCAAACATTCTGGAAGTCTGCTGCAAGTTCTGGTTCAGTTATGTTGTGCAATAATCATCCCACCACAGAGGGCACTGTGGTTGAATTTTCATGTAGACTTGCAGAGCTCTTGCTGCAGACTCCCCATTGCAACTTTGCTCTTGCCACACAAATTTGCTACAAATTGGAAAAGTGTCAACTAGAACTTGTGCTTCAAGTGCTCTGCAAGTGTACAACTTGCCAGTGAAAATGTGCAGCAAGTTAACATACTTGCAGTTCAACACTGCAACAAATTTGTGCCAAGTTATCCTTGCTATTTGGGAGATTCAGATTTACCAAAATGAAATATGAAGACCTACCTAATCTATTTAATGAAAGCGGAACTAAACCCTCTTATTTTTTTCAGCCAAGGAAGCTGCCACCCTAGCCTCTGTTTGATCTGCGGTGGTGCTGCACATGTGATCAGTTACGACACACGCAATTTCATGGTTTGATAGTTTGGTTGAAAGCACAAGCAACTGTGACAGTTATCGTTCACAGCCTTGAATGTAATTGTTTTTTGAAACTGTTAAAGTGGTTCTAAAGGCAGTAGGTTTTTTTTACCTTAAAGCAGTAGTAAACTGCAGGTGGTTAAAAAAAAAAAGTCCCTGCAAGGCAATGTCATAATGTGCTAGTGTGCATCACATACTAGCATATTATGAAAGACTTAGAATGAAGCCCTCCAGCGCTGCAACGTCACCACTGAGACAGCTGGCATCTTCCCCCGGTCTTCCTTCCTGTATTGTGGCCTCTGGCATGCTCGTGGGAGCCACCGATTATGGCACAGCTCTGAAAGTCCAGCACTGTAATCCGGACATTCAGAGCGCATGCGCTGGTGATGTCATTATCTGCATGCAGTCTGAATATCTCCTAAATGGTGCAGGTTTAGGAGATATTCACAGCCTTATTATAGGCTTAACTTTAGGTACAAGTGGTGTAACAGAGTTTAGTACTACATGCTATGTATTAAGGTAAAAAACCTTCTGGGTGCAGTGCCCCCCCAGCCCCACCTATGCTTATCTGAACCCCATCTCGATTAAGTGATGTCCAAGAGAGCAGTGGCTCTCCCGGTTCTCTCTCTCCTCATTGGTTCACACAGCAGTTGGAGTCAATCACAGCCAGCAAGCCAATGAGGAGAGTGCAGAGGGCTGGCCAAGCCACGCTCTGTGTGTGAATGTTCATTCACAGGAGCCTGGCTAAGGAGCAAGCCTGCTCAAGTGCCCACACAACAAGAAGCTTGGTAGTGGGGGCACTTGGCAGGGAGAAGGAGTCAGGACTACCAGCGGGGGACCCAAAAAGAAGAGGATAGAGGCTGCTCTGTGTAAAACCATTGCACAGAGCAGGTAAGTATAACATGTTTGTTATTTTTTATTTTTTTAGTTACAACCTTTAGAATCACTTTAAATCGATGGGTTTAGTTCCAATTTAACCATTTGCCGACGGCTGATCGGCAAATGACTGCGACAAAGTGGCTCTGTAATGCGGATCGCCGTCATATGACGGCGGGCGCGAGATCGAGCCTAGCTCACTGTATCCGGGGAGGGCCAGGGAGTGGGTGCGGCGGAGTCGATCTCCGCCAGCCACCCGCGATGCCCCCCCCCGGAGTGAAAGAACGGAGGTCCGTGTAAGTAAACACGGACCTCTGTTCTGTGAAGGGGGAAGGGCTGTGATCACAGCCTTCCTCTATATGGAAGGTGTGATCGCTTCCCTTCCCCTGCTAGGACAGTCCCCCCACAGTTAGAACACACCCAGGGAACACAGTTAACCCTTAGAGCGCCCCCTGCAGGTTAACCCCCTCACTGCCAATGGCATTTACACAGTAATCAGTGCATTTTTATAGCACTGATCGCTGTATAAATGCCAATGGTCCCAAAAAAGTGTCAAAATGGTCCGACATGTCCGCTGAAATATCGCAGTACCGCTAAAAATCGCAGATCGCCGCCATTACTAGTAAAAAATAAAAAAAAATAAAAACCCCAGAAATTAAATCTCATCATTCGTAAACGCGGCCAGTTTTGCGCAAACCAATCAATAAACGCTGATTGCGATTTTTTTTATCACAAATATGAGGAAGAATATAAATCGGCCAAAAACGGTGAAAAAAAATGTTTTTTTATTTATTTTTTTTGGATTGTATTTTAGCAAAAAGTAAGAAATTTGGGTTTTTTTGCAAAATTGTCGCTCTTCTTTTGTTTATAGCGGCGATCAGAAATGACGCAGAGGTGATCAAATGCCACCAAAAGAAAGCTCTGTTTGTGGGAAAAAAAGGACGCAAATTTCGTTTGGGTACAACGTCGCACGACCGCGCAGTTGTCAGTTAAAGCGCCGCAGCGCCGAATCGCAAAAAGGGCTCCGGTCCTAAAGCTGGAAATCCTTCCGGGGCTGAAGTGGTTAATTTATATCCAACTAGGCAGAGTCTTGCATTACATACTTCTTGGTAGGTCTAAAAGATAGCAGATTGTAATGGATGTGCTAAGCATAAGATCAACAGTCCTAACCTTGAAAAACCTCTGTACATTTATATAATAATAATATTAACAATAATAATACATTTATAAAATGAATTAATAATATGTACAAATCCAGGGCAGCTAACTAGATTTGATCTTTTCTTGGTTTGACTTAATCTGAAATCTGATTGGTTCCTCAGGCTTAGTTTGCACTTTGCACATTACTATTGTTATTTTATTAACCACTTGACAACTGGGCACTTAAACCCCCTTAACAACCAGACCAATTTTCAGCTTTCAGCGCTCTCACACTTTGAATGACAATGCAACACTGCACCCATATGAAATTTGCGTCCTTTTTTTCACACAAATAGAGCTTTCTTTTGGTGGTATTTAATCATCTCTGGGTTTTTTATTTTTTGCGCTATAATTAAAAAAAGAATTTTTCTTCGTTTCTGTTATAAAATTTTGCAAATTAGTAATTTTTCTTCATAAATTTTGGCCAAAATTTATACTGCTACCTATCTTTGGTAAAAAAAAAAAATTAGTGGATATTATTTGGTCTTTGTGAAAGTTATAGAGTCTGCAATTTATGGTGCCAATCACTGAAAATTGATCACACTTGATTTACTGACGGCCTATCTCATTTCCCGAGACCCTAACAAGCCAGGAAAGTACAAATACCCCCCAAATGACCCCTTCTTGGAAAGTAGACATTCCAAGGTATTTAGTAAGAGGCATGGTGAATTTTTTGAAGTTGTAATTTTTTCCCACAATTCTTTGCAAAATGAATTTTTTTTTTTTTTCCCCAAAATTGTCATATGTTAACAGGTTATTTCTCACATCCACAAATTAAACCCCAAAACACATTCTACTACTCCTCCCGAGTATGGCGATACCACATATGTGACACTTTTACACAGCCTGGCCACATACAGAGGCCCAACATGCAGGGATAACCGGACCACGAGGTCCTGGAAGTTTTCACGTTCTCCATCAGTTCTTTAAAATACACATTAAATACGAGGATCTTGCGGACTGCAACGAGGGACGTACAACCCGGAGACATACACCGGTCCGACACATTTTCACAGTGTATACACCATAGCGGTATGAGCCCTCCTCATCATCTTACACAAAACCCCAAATTAAACACCTACACTCTTTATTGGACAATTGTATACTGTTAAAACCCCTTTTTTTTTTTTTTAAGTAAAACGTTTCTTAACACCCTTTTTTAATGTTGAAGTTTTTTAAGTGGTACGGAGAATGATTTAT
>BLSH010161854.1:1950071-2006475 GCA_018402905.1 Glandirana rugosa | reverse complement strand
GCTGATGGTGGCTGGGGGGTGGTGGGTGGCTGATGGTGGCTGGGGGGTGGTGGGTGGGTGCTAAATCGATGGTGGGGGGGAGTATTTTGTGACCTGGCAGCGCTGTGGGCATTACACATTGCCCACAGCGCTGCAGCGTGTCCTCTCTCCCCCCTCTCTCCTCTCACACTGCACCGATCGGTGCGGAGAGGAGAGACAAGCCGGCGCTTCCGCCGGCTTGTTTACATGTGATCACGCCGTCATTTGACGGCGCGATCACGCGGTGAAAGGCCGCGAACAGCGGCCATTCACCCCGATCCGTGATCAGTCGGGTCCCCCGGACCTGACGGTCACGGATGTTCCCGTGTGCGCGCCCTAGGGGGCGCGCGGGAACCGCGATTCTGGGAGGACGTCAATAGACGTCCTCCCAGAATTAAGCAACCGCCCTGTAGACGTCTTTTGTCTATGGGGCGGTTGTTAAGCGGTTAAAGCTCAACTGCATTATGATTTGTACAGTAAAACCTCGGTTTGAGAGTAACTTGGTGTGAGAGTATTTTGCAAGACAAGCAACATTTTTTGATAAACTTTGACTTGATATGCAAGCGATGTCTTGATATACAAGTAGTCACGTCACAACTGAGTATAAAAGAGAAGAGAGGCGCCTCTAAGTGTAGCAATATGGTTACATTTAATGAAGGTACAACATTTAGCAACTCACATGGCTCATGATTAAAGGAGGCACATCTATGTATGCAGGCATCTGGGGTAAAGCTGTCCACATAGACCATCCTCCGCACCGCCATTGACGTCATCCCTTCCACGCTGCGTTCCACAAGCGATTCAAGCCTCGTCTTCAGATAGCTCTACTGTAGGGTAGTCTTCCCAGTCACCATTGCAGACTGACAGCAGTAAGAGCAGTAAGGATGGTCTATGTGGACAGCTTTACCCCGGATGCCTGCATACTTAGATGTGCCTCTTTTAATCATCAACCATGTGAGCTGCTAAATGTTGTACCTTCATTAAATGTAACCATATTGCTACACTTAGAGGGACCTATCTTCCCTTTTATACTCTGTAGCTCCTGCTGGATTTTGCTTCTAATCCCCTTGTGGAGACAGCCATTTGTGGATGGACATTTTATGGCTACACAACCCATCTTTTTATATGGACTACAAACTGAAAGATTTATGAATAAATGGTTGTGGAATGAATCATCTGAGTTTCCATTATTTCTTATGGGGAAAAATGCATGTTTCCGGAACGAATTATGCTCGCAATCCAAGGTTTTACTGTATATTACTATTATTAAAGCATAACTAAAGACACAACCTTTTTTTCATTTTGGCTAGAGTAGGAGAAGGTTATAACCCCTGTCAACTTTTTTATTTTCTGCCATCTGTGTCCCATTGGGGAGATTCCCTTCATTTCCTGTCCAAGCCAAAACAGGAAGTGAGACAAAATCTTGCAAATTACAGCAATCTCTTGGGGCCCCCCAGGTCCCCAGAACTAGTGTCCCCATTGGAAGACGGGACACTCTATTTCTCTTCTGAGGACAACCCAAAATTTGGACAGGACAAATAGAGAGGGTGAATCTCCTTAACGGGAGCACAGATAGCAATATAAACTGACAAGTGTTCTAATCCCTCTCCACTCTATCCAAAAAAAAAATGAATGAACAGGAAGCTCTGTACAGAACTATTCCTGTTCACTCATTCTGTGCTGCTGAGGCTACAGCAATGAAGATTGAGGTATCCTCAATCTCCTTTCTCTGTCTCACAGGTGAAACATCAATGGTGTATCCTAAAAAATGTTTAAAACTAACAAAAAATAAAATTGTAAATAAATAAATAAAATGGTAAGAAATAATAACAAAAATAAAAAACTACTACACCGGGGGCGGAACTACCAGGGTCACAAATGTCACACCTGCTGCGGGACCGTAATAAAGGGTCTCATGATGGAAGTAAAGGGCTCCGGAATCAGTGGCAGGGGGGCCCTAAAGGCTCTAGTTACGCCTCTGAACAGCACAATCCAATAAATGGTCATCAAGGACTTATACAGGAAATTATAGAAAATGTCCTCTAATGGGGGACTGTGATGTGAGCAATAGGAAGGAATGGTCCCCAGACCAGAAAGGTATGGGGGAAGAAAGGAAAGAATGGCAAGAAAAAGAAAAGGTGAGAGTAGGGAGGAGAAAGGAGGAGGAGCGAAAGAAGGAGAGAGAGGAAATAGGAGAGAAAGGAGGAGGAGCGAAAGAAGGAGAGAGAGGAAATAGGAGAGAAATGAGGAGGAGTGAAATGAGGAGAAATGAATAGAAAGAAAAGAGGAGAAAAGAGGAGGAGGGAGGAAAGGAGAAGAAAAAGAATAGGTAAGGAGAAGAGAAAGGAGGAGAAGAGAAAGTAGGAGGAGAGAAAGGAGGAGAAAGAGAGGAGGAGAAAGATAGGAGGAGAAAGGGGGAGGGAGGGAAGGAGAAGAAAAAGAATAGGTGAGGGTAAGGAGTAGAAAGAGAGGAGGAGAAAGGACGAGGAGAGAAAGGAGTAGAAAGAGAGAAGAAGTGAAAGGAGGGGAAAGAGAGGAGGAAAAAGGAGGAGGAGTGAGGGAAGGGGAAGATAAAGAATAGGTGAGGGTAAGGAGGGGAAAGGGAGCAGGAGAAAGAAGGAGGAGAGAAAGGAGGAGAAAGAGAAGAGGAGAAAGGAGGATGAATGAGGGAAGGGGAAGTAAAAATCCTACTCCCCATTTGGGATGAACATCGAATGGGATCTAAATTGCTTTTTAAATAATAGTTAATACAGTCTTCTTCATTTTTGGTTTTTAAATACATTTTAATACATTATTGTCAGTTGTTCAATGTAAACTGTGAATCAGCTTGGGATGGCCATTATCATTTTGATTGGGGAGTTTTTATATGTTGGCCATTTTCAGTTTTGCACACTAGATGGCGCCGTGGCTATTATTGTAGTAATTTTGGGCCGTTTGTTATTCCACCATTCATTTGGTTGTTTCTATGTGATTTTATTGTGGACCTCTGTGTGTAGTCCGCCATTTGTTTGGTTTGATTGGACTATGCAAATATTTTTGTCCCTTAGGGGTGCCCGTCCTGTTCTAATTGGAATAGCAAGGTATTTGGCCCTCCCAGGCTGACGACCGGTATTTATTGGCGTGATGAGGACGTGTGGGCCTGCCCCTAATGACGTCAGATGTGACGAAACCGGTAGGGCGGAGCCACGTACACACGTCCATTACGCTACAGTGTATGCGTGGCTAATCCCGGCCATTTTGGATACTGGCAGATTGGTTTTATGCCTATACAAACACTGGATACATGTGAGTGCAATACTTGAATTTCTAATAAATGTTGCTTTACTGGATTACGCTATGCTAGCAATTTTTATTCTTACATGAATGATCGGCTGAGTGGTCTAGTATGTCATCTTAACTGCAACTTGGAACGCGGAATAAGGAGGTGGTTTCCAGGCTGTTTTATTGTAAACAAAGCATGACTGACTGCCCTTATTAAGGGGGTCGCATGATTGAGGGTAAGAGCGGTGAACACATGGTGGTGATTGGCGTATTCATTTTCTATCAAGGCTGGTGGGATCTATCCTCTCATGCAAGACTTGCATAATTGTATATGGACTTATGAACTTTGCCTATTGTTTGTACTTTTTTATTCCAGTGTAAGGAGGAGAAACAGAGGAGAAAGGAGGAGAAAGAAAATGAGTGAAAGCAGGAGACTGGATCCTTGTACTGCTCCCCCCCCGCCAACTCCCACTTACCAGTCTGTGCTCTGCTTTACAAAGACTGTAAGAAGCTAATACTGGTTAAATTAATTTCAATTATCGAATTTAAAAAAATAATACATTGAAGGATGTATTAATGAATACAGAGCTGCATTCATTTCTGTCTGTTATAACTGCCTAGAGTTCAGCTTTAAATGGCCAGCTTTACAATGTGAGGTTTGCCTACAATATTGAGATGAAGAGTCTCTTTCAATAAGCTGTTTTCTACCTTGCGTAAGATCATGTTATCACAAAAGTGCAGTATTCCATTAAGATTTATGCCCAGTGTGCTACAGATTAAAAAATAAAAAGCAGTATAGAAAATGCATGTATGACAACTATAAATTTATAGATTAATAATGAAAAGTGTAGCCGAGGAGAAATACACAAGTACTCACTTTATTTAATATACTTCATTGCTGGGAATAAATTATCGCAGAACAAGGCTTGTTTATGTATGTTGTACACTATCTCGAGCTTTATAATAGCGACTGCATATTAATTTACCCAGATCCCATAAATTATAATTAGCCAGGAGGATTAACGACATAAATCCTGGAATTTAAAACCAACATGCCCTGCTCTCGCTTCCCTCTGCCCTAAAGTGAAGGGAACCCATAAAACCTGCTTGATTCATTGATGGTTTATGGTGTCCCCTGTTAATGCATGATTGTAGATTAGACAGTGGGGCTTGTTTATAAAACTTCCAGGAAAGTGTATGTTCAAAGCAACCAATCAGATTACAGCTGTCATTCTCGGAGTGGTTCTCCTCCTTTTTGAGATTACAGTAGGACATGGACAATTTTTACAAAACTTTCCATGGCCCAACAGTAAAAAAATGAAGATTATACTTACATAATAAAAGTGTGGGAATACAAACCATGTATTGAAATGCTAGAATGTACTAAATGGTGATTGGTGTTCCTTGTGAGGGGGTGGGGGCTGTGGAGTGGGTTGGATGACTTTGCAGCTGACTTGATAGCCCTGTAGGGGATGAGGTTTCTGGAGGGGGCTGGAGAGCACTGTGTGAGGCTAAGGGGCACAATGGAACACTACTGGAAGTTTGGGGCACTATGGAGGGTTGGAGGCTCTGCAGCAGGCTGGGTGCTGAAGGCTCTCAGGGGGCCAGGGGCACTGAGGGACACTATGGGAGGTTGGGGGCACTATGGAAGCTGGCAGGCACTGTGAGAGGTTAAGGGGTCTGCAGTTGGCTGCAAGCCCTAGCCAGTTTAGTTAAGAAATGGGAGACATGCAACAAATGTATTGTAGATAAGGAAAATGGAGGTATTAACACTAATTCTATAAAGGCGTACAGAGATGGGCTGCAGTGCACATAGTGGTGCAGCAGCGTGTATTCATCTTAGTGTGTACCACTATTTAACCCTCCATCAGTCACTGGTTGCTAAGATGCTGTCATCTACCGTTTACAGCATAACTGGTTACCAGGACAGTGTCGGTTACACAGTGTCCTAGCAACCAGAGACCTGTGTGGCCCAAGGGCTGAGCATGCACTGAGGACAAATATCTGCTGTTTTGACACTCTGATCTCAGTGCTGTCATTGCTGGTGTCACTGATTGCTAGGATACTGTCATCTATATGGTATCACTGGTTACCAGGACACTGTTGGCTACACAGTGTCCTAGCATCCAGTGACCTTTGTGGCCCAAGGGCTGAACATGGAGTAAGGATGGAGTATCTGCAGTGCTGACACTCTGGCCTCAGTGCTACCTCCCACCATGTCTCCATGCAAAAAATTAATGTACATGTACATCCAGCAGGTACATGGATCTGTTGCAGGCTCCAAAATTAGTGTTTTCTTTCAACAATAATTGTTACAGGATGTTGGCACGCCATAGGAAGGCATTTTTGTTTGGGTGATTCCTGAAGCCGCACATCTAAGGAATCCTATGGAGGTGGATAGAGTGGCGACCTAAGCCTGGAATGCATTTCACTGCACCCCCCCCCCCCCCGGAGCTTAGTCATGGTGGCATTGTCAAAAGAACAGTGAGGGGAGATACAAGATTCAGAATTTTCACCAGAACAAAAATTATGGTTAAATCTTCCAATGGGAACTTTTTCTTTGGTAAGAACTCTCTAAGATGGCAATTCCACTCACTTTGCAGAGATTTCCTCTCACACTTTCTCTTGCATTTCTAGGACAGGAAGCAAAGAAAAAATCTCCCCAGTGGAACACAGACGGCAAACAATAAGCTTACAACATTTTAACCATTCCCTAATCCTTCCAAAGTGCAAAGTTTGGGCTTTACATATGCTAATTGTTCCACAATGTTTGCAGCTATAAAGGTCAGTGAGTGTGACCACAGGCTCACTTTAAAGTGGAGCTCCACCCAAAAGGGGAATCGCCACTTGTTTGTCTCCCCCCCCCCCCCATTGCCACATTTGGTATCTTTCGGAGGGGAAGGGGGGAGCGGGTACCTGGTTTTAATAGGTACCTGCTCCCGCTTCCGGCTGATCTCACCATGGTGAAGTCACCCGGAAGTTCGGCCCCTCTCCTCCTTCCCACGGCGCCAGGCCATTCACAAAGCGCAGCACACTTTGCACATGCACAATAGGGAACCGGCTGTGAAGCTGCAAGGCTTCACTGCTGGATTCCCTTACAAAAAATGGTGGCGGCAGCACCCGAGAGCCGATTGAAAAATCAGCTGGGGTGAAGACACCCATGGTTTTGTGGACAGGTAAGTGTCCATATATTAAAAGTCATCAGCTACAGTATTTGTAGCTGCCGACTTTTAATTTTTTATGAAGGAGACTGGAGCTCCTCTTTAAACACATTTATTGGCTAATAAACAGGCACTGTAGGGGACATCAGGAAAAGTCAAAGCTAAAGCATGAGACAGCAGTACCTGTACATAATTACAATAATCAGGGCAGGCAAAACAGTTCACAGATATACTGTAATACATACAGTATGTGTATATCAACGATATATTTAGCGGTTTGTCTTCAGTTCTACTTTAACTTTCTTATTTTTGCATTTCAAAAGTTCCCTCGACTAAGAATACCTGCAAACTGGAGATTTGCCATGTTCTTCAAACATCTCCAATAGACAGGGTACAGAATACTTTTTATTTATTGCTTCCATTTCTTCACTCATTGACTCACAAATAAAATTTAATTGCTAAAAAAAGTTATTGCAGGTTAGGAATTAATGTGTTAAATGCTGTCAGGGAGTAATTCAGAATCCTCCGCTAACATTGATTTAGAAATAAATTTAATGAAGCCTAATAACACCATTTTGTTTTACAAGCATATCACAACACCCAAATCTAACACTCCCCTTTTCTTATATATTCCAGAGCTGTCATTACTTGAGAATATTACTGTGTGCTATTGCTGCATCTCATCATCTGAACTAATGGTAGAAAGTAAAGTATGTTGTTTTACAAAGTAATAAATGCAGCAGTAGGACTTAGAGCACATTTCTACTTTCGCAGTCACATTTGAAAAAAACCCCACTACAAGCAGACATGGTTTCTGTCTGAATTTGCAACAATAAGCAAAAATCAAGGAATGCATACAAAAAAAATCAGAAATATAGTCTCTACTTCTAAAAATGTTAATTATCTGACTGTTGTGTTGGTCCTAGTCAGACCTGAAACAAGAAGGGGAGCAGTGGGGCAGCAATGGATCTGTGGAAAAGTGGGGCAGCAGTGGATCAGTGAAGCAATGGGGCAGCAGAAGATCAATGGAGGAGTAGGGCAATAGTGGATGAGTGGAGGAATGGGGCATCAGTGGAGAAGTGAGGCAGTAGTAAATCTATGGGATAGCATTGGATTGGTGAAGTAGTCCCACAGCAGTGGATAAGTATGGCATAAGAGTACCAATAAAAAAGGGATGAATCAATGAATAAGTAGACCAGTGGGGCAGCAGTGGACTATTGGAAGAGAAGCAAAGGTTTAGGACACCAGTGGATCTCTGAAGCAACGGGGCAGCAATGAATAAGAAGAGCAGTGGGGTGGCAGTGGTGGCACAGAAGTAAAGGTGTGAGAGGGTAGTGGATCAGTGCAACTGTATGGCAGAAATGAATAAGTTAAGCAGTGGCACAGAATTGAAAATGTGGAACAGCAGTGGATCATTGAAACAGTGGGATAGCAGTGGATGAGAGGAAGAGTGGGACAGCAGTGGAATCATGAAGAAGTGGATCAGCAGCAGATGGGTGAAGGAGTAGAGCAGGAAAGTGGAAATGGATCATTGGAGAAGTGGGGCAGCATTGAGAATCGTGGCAGTGGAAAGACTGGGTCAGCAGTGGAAGACCTGGGGCAGGGCTAGATCAGCCAAGAGTGATGTATTTGTGAAGAAGTTTGGTGGCATCTATTATTTTACATGAAGAAACACAAAGAAAAGAAAAGTAGCCGAGGAGTATAAAAATGAACCACTACACTGTTATTTAGTGCAAGGGGGTTGATTTACTAAAGGCAAATAGACTGTGCACTTTTCAAAGTGCAGTTGCACTCTGCAAGAGCAATTGCTCCAGAGCTTAGTAAATGAGCAGAAGCTCTGCTGACTTCCATCCTCCAATCACGTGTTAGCAAAAATGCATTTTTTTTTAATTTTCCTTGTATGTGATTGGGTATGTTTTGCAAAGTGAAGCTTTACCTCATTTAATAAGCTCTGGAGCAACTGCCCTTGCAGAGTGCAACTGCAATATTCCAAGTCTTTTTGCCTTTAGTAAATCAACCCCAAAGGGTATCCTAAATTGAATTTTGGACTATAGTAGGAACAATGTGACTACAGACAAAGATTTTCTAAGCTTCTTTGTGATCTTGTATTAGCGCAGCAATTGACGTGTTAAATATTCCAGAAAGTAATTCTAACAATTAACCAAAGATGGGACACCCCATAAAACATGACAATAGTGTCTTGCATCCCGAGCCAAATGCATATTACTTTTTAAAGCAGGACTTTGTCTTACCTTTTAATATAATACAATAAAGCGTAAAAGCATCTGATGAATTTTATGGTTTGTGCAAAGCATCAGTTCTCGGTAAAATGGTCGTACTCTTGTTTCACAGCAGGAATAGGCCTATCAAAATGACTGAATGGCCTTTCTGCGTAAAACATTTAATTTATGTTCTCGTGTCTTTAAAGTCACATCAAGAGAGTTCAGAGATACTTTTAGTATGTGCATAACATAAAAAAAATCTACAAAACTGTACATAATAATAACAACGATGTGGGAATAAGTCAGGCACAAAATGACGTTTTCCTAACCCCGGATCAAGGCTTTCTTAAAAATAAATGAGAAATTAATGTGGTGGACCAAACTTGGCTTTTCAGACTTGGACGTGGGACAGGCTACATCTCCTCTAGAGATATGCACAATAAATTAAAGTTTATCTGTACGCTCTGTCTCTGTAATTTGTTTAAAATTAATCAGGTTTTAGCCAGACTGTATTCATTTATCTGATGTAGGGGAGCCGAGCCATGAAAACACTAAAAGATTGTATCATTTGCGGATTTGTAACACCACAGGGTGTAGAAGAAGTGTAAGTCATTGTGGTGGAAAGTTTTTGATCCATCATTTTTTTCTTGAAACACACACAAAATAAGAAATTGTCCCACCGAGAGGTGTGCAGGATATGGTTTAATCATTGGGGATAAAGTTATCTATTGTGGGATAAAGTTATCTATCGCTCACTTTTCTTTGGAACTCAAGAAGTCAAAATAGTATTCTTCCCACATAAAGTGAAATTCACACAGCAAGAACATAAGATAAGTAAAGACATTTGTAAACGATGGTCTGTAACAATGTCACAGACTTTCCGAGGCCATTCAAATCATGCTAAGCTTTGGCAAATGAAAAAAGTCCAGTACAGGAAATTATAGTCATAAATCATTAAGCTTCATGTTTAAAGGACAACTTCACCTTTACTGAAGTTGTCCTATACTACAGCTTCCCTCCCCCCTACTCCCTGAGTGCATGCAGCCTCCTGTGGCAGGTGGAGGCCACCATGAGTACAGTTACCCATAGAATGAATGGGAGCCATGGCGCACATGCTCAGACTACCGAGGAGCCAGCAGCCAGGGTCCACATAGACAGTAAGATCAAGGCTGAAAGTAAGTATGAAACCAGCCTGCCTGCAGGACCAGGTGCACAGAAGATAGGGGGAGTTGCGGCCAGGTGGAGGGGAAAACAGTGCCAGGTGCACAGAGGCGATGGAGAGTTGCAGCCAGGTGGATGGGAGAACTGAGCCAGGTGCACATAGGAGAGGGGGGTTGCAACCAGTTAGAGGGGAGGATGAAGCCAGGTGCACAGAGGAGAGGAGTAGTTGCAGCCAGGTAAAGGGGAGGATGGGCCCTGCTTGGACCATTTCACCATAGGTTTAAGATAAAAGAAAAAAATATAAGCCTCACTCCAAAGCTTAGCTCTTCTTTCTGTGTTTAATTTGTCAAAAAAGACTGCAAACATTGATGTCTCCACCCAAAACGAACCTCCCTTGATGTGTTTTACCACTACTGCCCAGCTCACAAGGATAGGGAAGGTTCTTTACCCTTGGGAGTAAGCCAGCTGCGGTGAAACGCGTCAAGAAAGGGTTTATTTTTTGACAAATTAAACACAGTTAAGCTTTGGAGTGAGGCTTATAATTTTTAATGTGCAGACGGGCTGTGGTACCCAGCACCCCGGATGCCCATGTGGGATAAAAGGAGGAAAGTCTGGAATGTGTTTGAGTATGTTCCTGTCCTTTAAGATAGATTGAAAAAATATCTGCATCACCTATAGCAACCAAATAGGTTCTCCAATGCTGTATAAAGACAAAATCCCAGGAATGATCTTATTTCAGTTTCAATGATGTACAACAACATATAGATCTACTCTACCCTGATATTCCATTGCAGAAGTACTGAAGTTCTTATCTCTGGCAACTCAGCTTCCCCTTCCCAGCAGAGAATGAGCAGCTTTTCAGTCTCCTAATCTTCAGTTTAAACACAGAGCAAGTATTATGGAAACAGGGTTGCAGTTGCAGTTAAGCTGCAGAGAAAACAGCATTTGCACTTCTTTTGATGAATTGCTCCACATTGGTTGCAGCTACAGAGCTTAGTGAACACTTGTTTTACATCTCATGTACTAGCTCCTTGCTTTCCAATGATTCTGGCTATGGAGAGCATCTGATATATTCTCATGTGACAGTGCTAAAGCTGTTCAGATCCCACCTCCCTTACCGCCCACACTGTGAACCTTTCAAGGATCAGAGGGTGCTGAGCATATAGCAGGATAACTACAGGTTTGGCACAAGGTGGCTTCTAAGGTGGTATAGAAACGGGTCTGGGCTCCTCAAGGAGCAGGGGCCTCATCACAAGGGCAAATCCTGGCACTCTGCTTTCTATGCTACTAATTATATCAAAAAGTAAAGACTTTGATGTTATAGGAAAAGAAACTGAAATATGAAATAATTGGGAAGTGTTATCCTTAGAGAATGAGTTTAGAGGTTCGAGAGCAGGGAGTAGAATTAAGGGAATAATCCAACCAATGTAGCTTATATGTACCTAACCCAGATTGATCCATTGAATTTTAGTGGGTTCTGTAACACAGTGGGGTTGATTTATTGAAGGCAATCCGACTGTGCACTTTGCAAGTGTAGTTCCACTCATTTATCCCAGAGCTTTGTGAATGTGGTGAAGATTTACTTTGTAAAGAATACCCAAGTCAGGTGCAAGGTAAATTAAAAAAATAGCATCTTTGCTTGGAAATAATTGGATGATGGAAATCAGAAAAGCCTCAACGCATTCAAAAGGCTCTGGGGAAAATGAGTGCAACTGCACATTCTATTTGACTTCAACCCCATTGTTTCTCAACCTTAGTACAGTCACGTCATTGTCTAAAATGATTGAACAATCTTGAGGCACTCCATTCTAAAATGTAAAATACTCAGCTGTCACTTTGTCAGTTTTACCTCCGAAACATTGCAAATACTGTATATAATCGGCGTGGGAATCATTCCCATAGCGTGCAGCAACAGCCCTGAAGAAGGGAGAGCATTTTTCTCCCAATACGTGTGGGCTTGATATACATGTCACTATTCTTAATAAACACCTCTTAAATTACCATCAAACTTGCATTCTTTTGGACATCAGGTGCACATTTTTCCTATTATTCCAAGTCTACATGTGGAAACGACCATACCAGAAAGGCAGTGTCACATCTACCCCAACGCAGGTGGTCAGACACTATAGCTAGCTACTGTATTCTTCACCTATAGCTGCCCCCTTTCCCATAAGGCAAGCAGGCCTACCCGTACTCGGTTGCCCCCAGGACTTACACACAATTCTATAGTGTCTGGCCACCACGCCAGGGCAGGTGCGAACTGAGCAAAGCAAACAGGTACTTGCGGTTGGCAGATAGGCAGAGTGGTTAAATGACAGTCCAGGTAAAATGCAGGCTGAGTTCAGGTAATAGTTCAATATCCTGTCCAAGGTCATACACAGGGAAATCCAAACAAGCAGATCAAGGCAGAAAGACAGGGGGCTTGATCAGGAATAACACACATATCACTCTCTATCACAAGCATGCGAATGAGTGTTTGGCTGTCTTATAATAGGTATGGTTTCCACCCAAAGACTGATCACATTAATTACCTTGCAAGTGGACAGACAGATAAGGAGAGTGCCATAGCAAAAACCCAGATGCTAGACTGAGGAGCAGGAGCACTGGGTGCTCCTGACAGGCAGCAGCCCAAGCCCTAAGAGGGTTCACCACCAGTATCAGCCATTGGGCACAACCTACTGGAGGAACATCTCCTTACCTACCCACACAATCACCAACCCATGACCAGTGACTGATCCAGTGCAGTCTTCAGCACAAACAAGATATTAATCCACCTGCTGACTTGTTGACATTTTTCAGGCATTTTGGGGCAATTTTTAGGCATTTTGCCATGACACCCATGAAGAACACAGAAGGCACCCTGGTTGACAAAGACTGCTGTAATGGTCTATTAATATACAAGACATGCCTTACATGCAGTACAAAGCAGTTTATGAAGTTCAACCTGGGACAAGTAAGAAAGCAATATTTTCTAAATCAGGGCTAAAAGACATAGTTCAGATTGAAAGGCACCTGACAACTAATCCTGAATGAAACAAACAATCTGTTGTCAGACGCTGTGCTGGGAGTTGGAAATTTTGATGAGGACATGTGTGAAATTCTCCTACAAGATTTCATGGAGCAGAAATGTATGATACAACCTACAACTAGAATATCACTTTTAATTGGACCCTTTAAGGGGAAGCAGAGTGGTCCCTGCAAGGTTCCTGCCAGACATTGCTTTTCCATCACACTTACCTATTGAGCCACACTTTGGTGTTATTAATATATTGGGGACTGACCCTTCCTTATCCAATCACCTTCATTAAATGTTATAGATACCAGGTTGATTTAGGTTTCTATTGAACAGAACCTTCTTTGTTCCCTATCTCATCATAAAGGGAAAAAGAACGTATCACATACACGCCTGTATATCTGTTTTACTTCTGCACACCGGACTCTTCCCATAAAACAATACCTCTCGTGCCCCCCTCCTGGCTATAAGAGATGAACTTGATACTAAAACAACATTTTGTCATTCAGACAGAAAGGGATTTTGTGCATGAACTTGTGTTTTCACCTTTTCTCTCATTGTTCTTGTGCTCACTTAAGACCAATTAGGTTGATATTTGATATCCATTTTTATGTACAATTTTTTTTTTCCCAAAGAGCTCCGAGAGAAACGAAAATAGCTCAGCTCACAGCAGGCCATTAACTTTTAGATGAGTTTTGACTTTGTAATACTTTAACTTTGCTGGAATTGTGCAACCAAGGAGAGAGGAAAAAAATATGTGTAGGTAAAGATATAAGTCAAATTATATGGATGGCCAGGGACCAAAGGGGGACTGTTTAAGTTTGCTAGTGAGAACAGAGAATCGTTATGCCCACTTGGGTCTGGCCAGGCTTCCCATCACCCACACCAGATCTTTTGATTGGATACCCTCTTTTCCTTTTTTTTTAGTTCTTTCGAAATGATACACAAGCATGTTATCACCGGTTTAGCCGCATAAAGGTCCCTGTAACAGGATGCTGCACAGCAACCTTGCAGCTATGAGAAACTTTGCAGCAGCAGCAACAGTCTCTAGCACTTGGCATTGGACAACTAAACTTTTAAGTGAAAAATCATGAATTGTGCTTTATTTATTACAGGTATTTATATAGTGCCAATAGTTTAGGCTGTGCTTTACATACTGTACATTGTACATTGTCCCTGCCTCCAAGAAACTCAGGGTCTAATAACCATACATACTAGGACCAATTTGGGAAGGAGCCAATTAACCCACCAGCAAGCCTTTGGAGTGTGGGAGGAAATCTACGCAAGCACACAGAGAACATACAAACTACATACAAATATGAACTAGGGAGGGACCCAGTACTGCAAGGCAGAAGTCCTAGCACTAAGCCACTATGCTGCCTAGCTACTTTAAATTAGTACCTCAATCTCTGATTGTACAACATACTAGCCTCCTGTAGTCTCTCTGATATCAGCATTCAGACAGGAAGAGGAAGGAGCACAACTTTAAGGCTTCTTTCCACTAGTGCAACTCCAAAGTGTTACTTTAATGTGACTTTGAGTGCGAATTTGATCCAACTTTACACTCTCTGGATCGAAGTTGCATCAAAAGTCACTTCAAAGTAGTGCAGGCACCGACTTTAAGTTACAGCGATTTGAACGGTTGTCATTGAAATCAGTGGGTTGTGACTTGTCATATGGTCGAGTTTTTGGATGTCAACTTGTAGGGAAATCTGGATTAAAACTGGCTAAACAGTATTATGCAATGGAAAATAAAGCACTTGATGCATATGTGTTCCTTGTGATTGGTGGTCGCTTTCCCTTATTCTTTAAGGCAGGGGTCTCCAAAATTTTCTAAACAAAGGCCAGTTTACTGTCCCTCAGAATCTGGGGGGGGGGGGCGCAGAATGTGGACAGGGGAGTAAAACATACCCCATCTTTGGTGTCAGTGTGAGAAATAGTGCCCCATCATTGGTACCATTGGGAGGAAAGGTGGTCCATCCTTGTTGTTATTGCAGGAAAGGTGTGCCATCATTGGTGTCATTGGAAGTAAAGGTGAACCACTACTGGCGTCATTGGAAGGAATTTTCCCTCATTCTTGGTGTCAATGGGAGGAATTTCGCCCCTTTGTTGGCTTCAGTGAGTAGAATTGTGCCGCATCGTTGGTGTCATTGGGAAAAAATTATGCCCCTTCGTTGGGAGGAATTATGCCTCATTAGCAAGCAAAAGGCCACATCTGGCCCCCGGCTACAGTTTGGAGACCACTGCTTTAAGGTATGAATTTACCATTAGACAGAGCAGGCTTGCGCCTATGCGTAGCTGTAATGAAAAAAATGATCTTTCTCTGCGCAAGTATTAAGCACAATATTTGTCCTATCATCAGTGGAAATAATGTGAAGTTTATTCACACACTGTAATGCTATTGTAAGCCAGGTTAGGACCAGTGAAGTCCTGTATGACCAATAATAGGAACAGTAAAGTCCTGCAAAAAAAAAGTTCTGCATAAGAGAAGTGCTTGTAAGTTTTGTGCCTACAGATTGCCAAGATAGAAAACTGGCCCTGGGCATACCGTGTTTCCCACGAAAATAAGCATGGGTATTATATTAATTTTGGCAACAAAAGACACAGTAGGGTTTTATTTAGTATTATATGATATACACTGTGTATGTTTCTGTAATATAAATGTGTTAAATACCTTCTTCCGTGACCTGCCAGAGTTCTCTTCCCAGCTCCGTGCACTGCTGGGGAGGGGGGGGAGGGGGCGGCGAGATGCCCTGCTGACATCTGGGAGAAGAGAAGGAGAGCAGCGGAGCGCAGAGCTGCACTATAAGAAGGTATTTAACACAATTATATTACAGAAACATACAGAGTTTACATTATATAATACTGTAATAGAGTGGATTGTAGCATTTTACAACCACTTTAAACTAGTTTTTTTTTTATCGAGGTAGCGCTTATATTGCACTCCTCAAACCACAGTAGGTCATATTTTCAGGGTAGGTCTTATCTTTGAGGAAACACGGTAGGTGTCATCGAGGCAGGTCCACAGATGGCAGTTAAAACCTACCAGGGGTTCTCATTCTTGCCCACTTTATTGTACCCTGTACACTGGGAACAAAGTGAAGGAAACTTTCCCCTTTAGGGAAGCAGCAATAACAAACGGAGGTTCTAACCCTTCTCATCTTTATCCCAAATAAATAAATACATATATATGGGCTGAAGTTGGCCTTGAACTATGCTATTAAAATTCCTACAAAATAAGTATGAGGAAATGTTGGTCTTTGGATTGGCATTGATACTAATGGATTATTGGCACCGCAGCCCTGTCTACATGTGCTCTCCGCTAAAATATCACTGGCTGCCTATCAATGTCCCGACCTCGCTCACAGGACTCTAGAGAGGAAAGCCAGCCAGATTGCTTATAACAGATGATTGTTATTCTTGGCCCTCTGCAGATAGTAGCATTTTATATTTATACAAAAATATATCACTGGCTGCAAATTATGATAGGGCAGCAACGAGTGAAAGATGAACCATACTGAAGTGCAGCTGAATGATATAATTGGACACCTGGCAAGGTTCAGTTCTAAGAAGTACATGGGTTGGTTTTCATATGGCATTGGATGTGCACCAGCATGTGGGAATCTGTTCTGGGGCCAGACTGAAAGACCAAGGAGCTTTTAAATTTGGAGGTGACAAGGACTGCTGTAAAAAGTGTTAGGGCAAGAAGGACAGCATCAAAGGATACAAAGTGGGGACAAGCCAATTTGTTAAAAAATCGACTTGCAAACCAAAAAGGAAACCACCAATTGGTTGCGTGGGTGGAAGAGGCTTATTAAAGTACCAAAAGAACCACACTGATCCAGTATACATAAGATATACTGTATATTCTTTATTTATAAATTGCTAAAAACATGTCATACTCGTAGCTGCTGATTTTTTATTTTTTGGGGGGAGACTGGAGGTCCTCTTTAATCCCTTCACACCTAAGAGAAAAACAAATCTTAATGCCTAAGCCCAATTTTGCAACTTTGACGTGTTAGTAAAATCGTACATATCATCACAACTACTTTGTGCATCCAAGTGGATTATACCTTGTTTTTTTTCTGGACAAAGTGGGGCTTTCATTTGGTGGTAAATGATAATGGATATCTCCTGATTTTTTTTTTTTTATTATCAAAGGAAAACTGGCCCAAAGTAGTAAAAAAATAAAAATAGTTTAGTTTTTTTTTTTTTAATTAACTGTATATTTCTTGCTACTACTATAACCTTCCACCAAAGTGCAACCCAACATAAATTCTCCCACTCCCAGTGATCGCAGCAATAACACAGATGTGTATGTTAGTTGTTGTGTGTACCCGAAGTACAGCCCAGAAACAATAGTGAGCATTTTGTTTTGTTTTTTAATCCTACCTAAAACACACCGACGCTAATTAAAAAAAAATTAAAAATACGTCCAAAAAATACTGACCCTGACCTTGACCCAAACACTAAACCTGTCACTGACCTACTGTAGGTAAAACCTTGATCTAGGTATTTCTTAATTTGCTTTTTATTTTATTGTATTATTGATATTTTTTTTTTCTTCACATGCTTTTTTTTCTATCTCAAGGACAGAGAATGATACAATGTATCTCTCTCGGCCATTCACAGAGATAGAAAATATGGGGGGCTTCACAGTGACTGATCACTGTGATAGCCAATCAGAGGCTATCACAGCGATCAGGTGACCTGGAATCGGCTGTTCCAGGTCCCGATCATTAGAATGAGGCCTGGAGCTCTCAGTGAGACCCCCGGTCTCTGTGCTGGGATATACGCAAATATGTTGCCCCACGGAAAAAAGCCCAGTCCAGTGGGGCTGCATATTTGCATACGGTTGGCACGAAGGGGTTAAGCTCTAAAGAAAATACCCTTCCCGAGTGCACAGTCTATTTACCTTTTTGCCTTTAGTAAATCAACCCCTATGAGTGAAGGACGCTATAATCAGGTGGTGGGGCTTTGACACCCTGCATTCGGTGTCTTTCTTTCCTCTTAGGAAGGCCATGATTAAAATTTTCACTAGGGTCCTATAGCTTTTAGTTACACCGACATCCTAGTGCTTATAGATACATCTGCAAAAACATCAACCATAATGCAATATTTAATTCTGAACCATAAAATTTGGACTCCAGATAGATGAAAAACATTATTCAATCTAGTTACTGTATGCATTTAGAAAAATAAATAAATACAAGAACTAGAGGTACCTAAGACCCATTCACCCTTGCGAATAGGGGCAATTTGTGATTACCTCGGGAGATTCAGCAGGGATCCAAGCAATTAAATGTAGGTGGGAAGCTTCAATCACAATAATGAAAGACTGAGAGTGCCCGCAGCTATTTGGGGCCACTTGCATGTGATCGCTCATGCAGAAATTGCCCATGGATGATCAGCCCTGAAACAAATTTTCTGTGTCCAAGAACAACCATCCACAGGAAACCACTCCATGAGCAATTACATGGGAATAGCCACGAATAGCTGCGGGGGCTGTCAGCCTTCCATTGATTTCAAATGGGCCTTATTGCATGGATCCCCGCTGAAGGCCCGCCATAAATGGTCCCTGCTGAACCGGCCGAGATTCGAACCATGTATGGGCAGGCTGATTGTACCCAAGTCGATCCATTTATCAACTTAGATACAACCAGCATGTTGTTTTTTTATATGCGGTTATTGCCAATGGCTATAGCCGCTAGCAGTCATCACTGTGTTCTACCGGCAGGGATGGTTCCCCCTCACCAACCCCCCGCCAGGAGAACAAAATAGCTCCCTGGGAGGGATTTCCCCATCATCAACACTGACTGTGTTGATGGGGGGGATCGAGTGATTCGAAAATCGCATCATCTATGACCTACCTAAAGCCTAGTACACACAAACTGACAGCTCCAGTCAGATCTACTGTACTAAAAATCCAAAGTTAGTACAACAATCTCACCTGCTGAGCTGTTGTGTTCTGATGGGGGGTGCCCCCCCGCCAGAACATTCTAATCGCAGCTCTCAGCCAATGGCTGATTGGGAGCCAGTCAGCTGCTAGTTTTCCAGTTTGGCCAGCTTCTGTTGGACCAGCTGTCATACACACGGGCTGAATTTCGGCCGGTTTCTATTGAATCAGCCGATGCCGGCTGATATTTGGGCCACGTGTACTAGGCTTTAGTCTCCCACGGCTAACTACAAACAACCCCATTTGCAAGCGTGAAAGTGTGTTTTGCACAGCACAAAGGGAGGGTTAGAACTTCGAGCCAATCAGGACTCTACTGGTTTGTACAAAACATGTCTTCCAGAGGGAATAGTGGAGGGGTGACCTCACTAGTCTGCTGCTATTCCTTCAGTGTCCAGTTACAAGCTACCTGGACGAGACTGTACTGCCTAACTGCATTGTGATCTGCCAGGAGATTCTAGACTTGCCTAATTCACAATATGGTTTGAAATGCTATCATTTACAAGGAAAAATATATGCATTTCAACTGTGTGTTTGGATAGAATTCAGCTTTATAAGATGCATAAACATATGCAATTCATATTGCCCCAGCCAAAATCACACCATGATGCTACAGATAGGGTGTGCAGAGCAGACACAGTTCATTTACAGTCTACATAACATTGCAACATATTGCCATGGATCCAGTAAGCATTTATCAAGTTATATAACTCTTTTCATAGTCTAAAAGTGAAAGGGCACCGACTGATGTTGGATGAAACTCACTGGTTAGTTGTTATAGACTCCCCAGTAGTGAGCTTACCTGTCATTACTAATGAGTCCAATACATTCAGCAGAAATATCCATTTGTGTGATGAATTATGCCAATAGAGACCCAAGGCAGGGTCATTAGTTGTATTCATAGATACTGTATATAAACTAAACAGAATTGTTTCGGTAATTCTACATAAACACTGTTGTTGGCCGTTGAGAAAAGTTTTCTTTAGCGTTTATGTTCTTGGCACTACTTCCTCATCAGTTTCTGCCTGCGCCTGTGGCCAAAGCTCCATGCAGGCTGTATGTACAAGAGCAAACTCCTGGAGAGCCAGTATTGATTCCATAAATCCAGAGCTATCCCAGCAAGTGGAAGCTGCTCTTCCATGGAGGCTCTCTTCACAGATCTGCTCTGTAATTCTAACACTGCTTTCTTAATTATTTTAATTGCAACAGCGTGATGCCAAGATGCTGAATTACAACCCTCCTCAACCCCAAAGCTGCTCAGGCTTGTGCAGGGAGTGTCGGATTAAACAGTCAAAAGATGCAATAAAATCTCAGAGTTGTCAGCCAGTCTTGGTCAAAATTAGCCAGATGTGGATCATCTAAGCCTCTTACAAGTTTATTCCATAAAGCATTGCAAAACGCAATGATGATACAAAAAAAAAACAAAAAAAAAAAACATCCATACCAGCCAATCAGTAATAATCTTACAGCTAACTTTACTGTAAAGCAAAATCTGATTGGTTGCTATAGATCATTTTGTTATGCACACCCTCATTCCTTTATCGACTGCTTTAAGAAATAAGCCTGGAAATATATTGCAAAGGGTCTGTAAGTAGAGATGTGCATGACAAAAAAAATTGTTTTGTTTTGGAATTATTTGTTAAGTTACTCATTTCATTTCATCATATTTGTTATGTTAAAATATTTTTTTTGGAATTGGTTTTGTATATTCAGATTTGTTTCCTGTATTCATTGTTCCAAATCGATTCATATTTTCGGAAGTTGTTTTGGAAAATTGCCTATATTTTTAACACATTAATTAGTTATTTCAGGTGATTACTTATGCACTCTGAATCCTCCCTGCTAGTACAACCCACAAAGAGAAATGGAATGAGCTGATTGGACGATATTGACTGGAGTTGCGTGCATCCGAAAGAATGAATGGAACAAAATTAATTTCGGGTTCATTCATTATGTTATGATTTAGAGATTCTAGTGGACCCACCTCCATCTAAGCCAAACACAATAAGTAGGAATCATCTTATTTAACTTTTATACCTGTAGAACCCTCTACTATGTGTGCTAGATGTAGATATGTTTGCTACAGTAGATTGTTAGAGTAGGCAAAACATAACTCAGGGCTAAGCTTGAGCTGTGTAATCTGGGTCAGGGTTACTTTAGGTCAGGGCTGGATGACTCATCTGACAGCTCTCTCTGACACTTCCCCCTGGTCTGGAAGCTTGTAGAAACTTCCAGAGACAGAGGGTGGGAGTAAGGAGGGGCTGCCTGGAATATTTATGTGGATCTCAACCAATCCCCAGCAAAAAGGGTCTGGAAAGGGGCAGGCCATCTCATAAATAGACATAAATAGACATGAGTCAAGGAAAGTCAGGTGGAAGATGCAGATGGAGTGCTGAGGAGGCTGTCGGTGGCCCTTGAGGGTGCCCTCTAGTCCTGGGGGGAGGGGTGTTGAGCCTGAGGCTTGGGTGATGGAAGATTCCTACCAAAACACAGTGAGGAAATCCTTCCTGGAGGCACAGGAACCAGGAGAGAGGACAGCAGGAGCAGGTCAGCATGTCTGGGAGATCTCCTGAGAGTCAGCCGGGTGGGCTGGTGAGTGTCAGTCTGGAGGACTGGGAGGAGAAAATAGTCCAGAGTGCTAGTGAAATGGGCAGCTGCAGCCAGGTGGGTTGGCAGTGCCTGAAGAGGTGGCTCTGGTATCAGTAGCCACAGGAGTGATGTAAACTGGGCCCTGAAATTCTACTACACACCTAAGGGGCCTCGGGTTCCTGCCTGTAATGGGCTTTTTTTTCACCTGACTAAGTGACTGTCAGGCATTTACGGTGTTCTAGTTTGGTTCTGCAGTGTGTGCTGGAGTGAAGAATAGGAGCTGTATATAGGAAGAGTTGTCCCTGAAGTTATTGTTGAAGTCCAATGGGCACCCATAACCTCCCATCCCTATTCAAGTTATTACAGTAAATAAAACTAAGTCAGGGACTGTTCTCTGACTAAAATGTGCCTCTGAAGATTCGGTGTGCCTGGCTGTGCAGAGTGGGGGATCTCATTCTACTCGCGGCTCCTTAGGTGGTGCACTACATACCATAAGGTATTTACTGCAATATGTATCCATTTCATATGAAGTGCATTTTGTATAATATTGAAAAATGTTAATGAAAAATAAAAACAAAATAAATCAGAATCAATTTGCATCATTTGAATCATATGTTTTGACCACGTTTACTCTGTTTATAACATTTTACCTTTTTATTAAAAAGTGTGATTTTACTGCACTTCTGTCTTTGTCTGATTCATGGTTCCTGACAAGAATCCACTTCTCAGCTTCTCCTTCTTTTACTTTTAGACAGAGTGAGAAAGAAATAATGACCGCGTTGGAGAGATTTCCCATTACTTCCTGTCTTGACAGGAAATGATGCGAACTCTCCAATGGGGACAGTGACTCCAATCAAACACTTTTTTATTAAATTGGGGAAGGATAAAAGTGTTTGTAAACCTTCCTTTTTTATAAAAAATAAAAATAACAAACATGCCTATACTTACCTGCTCTGTGTAATGGTTTTGCACAGAGCAGCCCCGATCCTCCTCCCCTGGGGTCCCCCGCTGGTGCCCCAGGTTCCTTTTTTTCATCGGGTGCCCCCATGGAAAGCCGCTTTCCCTGAGGGCACCAGTGTGAGTTCACTCGTGAGTCCCGCTGCTGCGTCCATTGACACAGATAACGGGACTTGGCCCTGCCCCTGACTCCTGTTTCACAGGATTTTATTGACAGCAGCGGGAGCCAATGGCTCCTGCTGCAATCAATCTGTCCACAGAGGAGAGAGACAGAGGCTGGGGGGGTGTATACATTGAATGCATTAAAGTGAAAAATCTACCACTTTAAAACCTGTTAGGACATTATTGCTGTCTGTGTCTATCTGTATTGCTGCCAACCACTCCCCTTATTTCTTGAACTGTTGTCAATGGGACAGAAAGTGGGGTAACATCTCCCCAACATGGCCAAATACAATAATAAAAACTTGAGAAAAGTATTTTATTCTTACAAAGAAAAATAATGTTTTGGCTGGAGTTAAGCTTTAATCAAATCAGATGCAAATTGTCTTTGTTTTGTTATATTTACTTGGCTGATAGGATGCACAGTTTTCTGACTACAAAAAAATAGAGATAACTGATAAAAAGTTTCTATATATTTTCCTGCCAAAAAGTTCACTAGTGACTAGCATGAAAAAAAAATCAGTTTTCTTCACATAGTTCAGCTCAGAAAACCTGCGTTTAAAATTCTTTGCATACTTGATTCTGGGCCAATAAGCAAAGGCTTCGAATTGCCTTGATATGAGGGGGTCATTCCCAGCCACATCTGTGTTTCAGCAGGGTAAACTGTTGCTCTGAAAACACACACTGAGGGTCATTCATCTACCCTGCTGTCAGGCAATCCAGTAATACATTACCCCGCAAGGCTTTGCAAGCTTTGTGCTACAAGTGATCATATTAATCCTGTTTTGAATGAAGAGAAAATATTGGATAACATTTAAACGGGAATTCAAGCTTTTACCAGGTTTTCAAACTATTTCTAGTTCATATAAACAGCTAATTGAAGGAAGCTCTAAGCTTCAAAGTAAAATATGTGTAGCCAGGAGTCCAGAAATACTCCTCTGGCTTAGAGACGATTGTGCCCCTTGAATATTATAGAGGATTCCCTTTAGTGTTAACTTGCTGAACGTGACTGGGTTTATATGAGAGAATGATGCTTTGTGAGATTTGTAGTGTGGCAACAAGAAACAGTCAGCAGACTCAGCTATGGAAGGACTTCATTTCCCATCAGGCTGTGCTGCAGTGAAGGCTCCTGGGAGAAGCAGTGCTTTGTGGGAGAACCTATTTAGATGGGAGGAGGAGCTGGGAGCAGTCTCTCGGGATGACTTGATCGATCAGCAGTAGACCCTGTGTGCCTTTATAACAGGAGCTAGGCCTGCGGCCTACATACAGCGATCCAGTGGCAGTACCCCAGCATTTCAGTGGGAGATCAGAGGAAAAGGCCTATCCTCATCTGAGTCTGGTCCAGAGCAGCAGCAGTGACAGCAGCAATCGCATCGGTCGATTCAGAAGAGCTGCAGGGAGTGCAGTGGAAGTCGATTATTTTCCCAGGAGCAAAGAGCAAGTGTGTACCAGCGATTCCAGCATTAACATCATCCTCACCCGAGCAGCCGGGCCGTTTGCCTACAGTCATTCCCTTGGTTTCGTGAGCGGGCCCAGGCTGACCTACAAAGCCTCGTACACACAATGCGACGGTCAACACCTTGTTGTATGATCATCCGACCGTTAGTATGTGCGATTAGAACAGCCGACGTGCGATGGTTGTACAACAGAAGTTGGATGAGCAGACTAGAAAACTTTTGTTATACAGCAAGAGGTCATACGACTGTTGTACCGTGTGTACAGAGAAGTTGGTCCAACAAGTTGTACGTGAAAAACACGCATGCTCAGAAGTCAGGAACGCCCAGAAGTGTCCGTTCGTGTAAACCTACATTCCTAATTCACAAATCACATGCACCTGAACTTCCTCTTTATACGCTCGCAGCGCATCACCACGTTAGGCTTGGTCATACGATCGCTTAGCACACGTCAGTATGCGAGACACAACAGCCAACATACGATTTTGGACGTCCGGTCTTACGATCATCGCATCATGTGTACGAGGCTTTAGAGTACTTATACTGTCTATTTAGAAAATATTTAGGGCGCTGACCTATTTAAAAATAATGTTTTGTATCCGCACAATCTCTACTTAATCAAAATCCTAACATAAAAAATCTATGAAAATTAAAATAGAATACCATGTGTTAAAAAGTGATTAAATGCCAAAAAAATCTCATAAAAAATCTCATAAAAAATAAAAAAAATGTAAAATAAAGAATAAATGGGAAATATTACTAAAGCAATATGTGAATTTTACACGATTAATAATACATTTATATTTATCAGAATAAATCATAAAGTCTGTTTTCTTGAAATGTGTTTCAACAATGTGAAAAAATATATATATAAAGTCCAAAATCCCACATTGATAAGTATAGATTCCACCACCAGTGCTTGAGGGATTGGTGTCCACAAACTATTTCACCCGCACAGTGAACCACCGACATACAGCCTCTCAATATGCGCTTACCAGAAATATCTAGCCCCCATGGGACCACACAGCAAAAAGAAATCTCTCCGTACTTCAATAGACAATGAGGCCCTGATTTCCTGAGTGTAATTCCTCTGATCCACACACCCTATTAGGCGTCTTCCTCTAGGGTGACTCCAGCCATAAAACCAAGAAAAGCCATAATAGTGTAAAATCGTTTTAATAAAGATAAAAATCCTTATGAAACCTGACAACAGTTATGCTCACATTAAGTAAAATATTACAAACGCCTCTCTCAAATTAAGAATGCAATTCGGGACCCTGCGTGGGGATATCTCCTATATCTCACCCGTCCTGCCTCTGGCCGAATCTGCGTCCACCTCTGACTCCGTTCAAACAGCGTTCCAAGCCTCAGCTTCAATATATTTAGAGCCTCCTGAAGACGGGCGGAAGCTCAAAATATATTGAAGCTGAGGCTTGGAACGCTGTTTGAATGGAGTCAGAGGTGGACGCAGACACTGGATTGCTGTTAGCGATCAGTTTACTCTGTGAGTCAGTGATCATTGGAAGGTTACTTAATTCAATGAAGTTTAACCTCTTTTGTGCCTCATCCCAATGATTAGAAGGACACAGTGTTCTCAGGTACCTAACTTTCACTTACAAAAAGCCGGCAGAAGATCTACTGAACTTTACAAGACAGGATTGCTGCAGCCACATCTACTCATCCACTCCCCAGTTATATACTCAGGGCTGTTAACTTGGTATTATTTCATCTCCTAAGAACTCTCTAAGCTAGAGCAAGAGGAGTTAGACAGATAATTACTGTTGCTTTATGTGATAATAGAATACTGAGCTAAACTGTCATTTATTTATATTGTATACTCGCATTTTATAGACTAAGTACCATTTGAACTGCATTCCATTGAGTGGTATGACTTTAGTTCCGGTTCACCTAGTTATATAAGGTTCATTGTCTTACATTGACCTTCATCAAACACTATCCAACCATACTGCTCTCAGGGAACCCATGGGTGGTTGCTTAAACTCAACTGGAGGAATTATACTGTTGCATTTATTACCATTGATGGGGAATACAGGGAGTGGTGAATGCTATTGAAGTGATTGCTCCTTTATTCAACAGAGTTATAAAAGTTAACTTGTGTGTGAAGCTTTGTGATTTTAAGTCAACAAGTTCTGTTAACCAGTCATTCTTTGAAGTTGTGGCTTATTTCTTAATCATCTAAAGGTCATAATTTCTTATAAAATAAGAGTTGAGTAAACACTTTAAAATCAAACTGTGGTGTGGTCATCATTACTGAAAGAGTGTCAGCCTTAATGGAACATTGCAATATGAGTGAACCCAGAGTGGTTGGGGTGGTGGAGGACTCTCAGAATTGGGAACCCCAAGGGTAAATTGATTCTTTAAGCGACCCCCAAGGGGGCAGCGCTACATATACACCAAACATCTATAAGTTAACTGCTACAAGGTCCGATCTACCTTACTCAACCTTCTTTATCCTAATAGCATTTCACATATGCATTAGCTTGTAAGGCTATTAAGAAGGGCATCACTTGGAAGATGGTTCTCCAAACTACAGAAAATGGGCCACATCTGGCCAACCAAAATATTTAATCCAGCCAGCAGCTAGGCCCAGTAGTGTACCCTGAATATGCAGAGACTGAGGATTCAGGTCAGCAGAGGCTGCCTACCATCTCCGCTTCCCCCCTTTTGTCAGTCTCCAGCACAGGTACATAGCAACCAATGATGTGCTTGCCCAAGCAATCACAGGAGGACAAAATGTCCTCCGTCCAGTCCTGCCCGGCTTCCTGGCTTGTGCCCTGCTGCTAAAGCATGCTTTTCGGCAATTGCAATTTTTTCTTTGCCGCAGGTGTTGCTCTTCAGCAGCTGTAGAGGAAGTTAAGAGGGACATAGTTCCTCTATGGTTTTATGGGTCACTGGGGAAGCTATCCAATTAGATGCTGCCGCCCCATGTGACTCTAGTAGCCATCTTGGGCCAGGCAGAGCATATTTAAAGCCCTGGTCCCCAGGCTTGGCACGCATTTTGTGAGTGTGTAGAGCAGGGACAGGTGCACATCTGGTAGGGAGAGAACTAATGGCAAGGAAAGGTTCCTGATAAAGAGGGAAAGAGTAAGGCTCTCAACCTCTCTGGACATCTCTCTGCTTGGGCAGGATATGGCCAGGCGGCATTCTGCCTCTCCTAGCAGGTCATCTGAAACCTGCTCTCTACATGCTTCTAGACCTATGTGTGCGTCAAGTTGGGTTGTCTTCCCACTGGATTTTTTGTGAACTTCCTTTACATTATGTCAATACAAGTTCTTTCATCTCACTTGGACTGTGTGTGTTTTTAGCAGCCGCACCATGCTGCACTCCACCTACATGATGTAAGCCTTACAGTGGTAAGGCAGACACTGATGAAGACCCTATTGTAAGGATCTATTGGATGGGGACCCTGATATAGACTGTAAAGAGAACTCTGAAGAGGACCTTAAAATAAGGGGGACTTTAATGGGGACTGTGATCTAAGTGGAAGCTCATTAATTTATAAAACAGAGATTTTCAGCCCCTGAATATTTGTAAAATATACAATGTGCCCCTTGTAAGAAAAGTTTAGAGACCCCTGACTTAGAAAGAAGGTTTATAAAGCATTTAGAAAGCTCCCAACAGCTTCTTGAAATATAACCAGTCACAATCAGAACCTGATTATTAAGTTATAAATTAATATAACCAAACTGTCTTACTAAGGCTTAATGTATAAATAATGAGAAAAACTGCGCAACAGAAACTTAAATTATATGTAAATTAGTTGTGTGTCTGTGTGAAGCTGCTAGTGAAAAAATTCACAATGCGAACAAGTAAAATGTAGTGCCAAAAACCGTGCTAACACACAAAGTAAAACAACTTCAAGCAAGCTTTACCTATAATTCAAAGAAGCTAGCACCCCATCAGCAACTAGCCACTAATAGTGCTCATGGACTAGATGTTTGGTAAGGGTTGTGTATGGGTAACAGGCTATTGAATATAAATCTAGTAAAAATTACTTGTAAGATGGAGGAACCAGCCTTATATAACATACACATACATTAAATCAATGTGAGTATAAAAGTTCATCATGTAATAGAAAAGTTCATCATGAATGATAAAAAGTGCCGATGTGCTATAAAAGTGTCCAAAGTCCTATTATTTCAAGAAAAATTATAATTCCAAATAAGGTTCAAATGGTGCATCAAATGTGCCAGAAGAAGTTCTTGTTTTAGATATCGTATAACATAGATGGAACTCTCACCAACACACCCAGTGAAAAAACTTATTCACCAGATGTTATTGATTTCCATAACAGAAATCAAAAGGTGCTCTTGTTGGATATGATCACAGGGTGCCTCCTTGGAACTCCCAGCAAACCAGTTGATAACAGGAACTGCGACGTGGGTGGTACTCACCACCCAAAGGTGGACAGGAGGGAGAGAGAATGGAGCCGACAATGGTAAAGTATGTCCAGAGGATTTATTTTAACATTAAAAGCATAAAAACCATGAATTGCTTACAATCACTTGAGGAAGGTGCAGGAAGACGCCGGTGGCGGTCCACCTACGGGTCACTGAGCGGAAATGGCGAAGTCCACAATGCCCATTGTGGAACAAGAAGAACTTCTTCTGGCACATTTGAAGCACCATTTGAACCTTATTTGGAATTATACTTTTTCTTGAAATAATAGGACTTTGGACACTTTTATAGCACATAGGCACTTTTTATACATACATTTCCTGAACGATTTTTTGACAGCTAGAAACCGACGCTTACGTTTTACATGCCTCGTTTAGCCTCGTTTTGCTACGCTCATGTCTAAAAGTGTTTTTTTCTTCTTTTTTTTTTCTTCTTTTTTTAAATGGCAAACGCCTCTAAACGAAATGCTGCTAGACGCGGGTTACCACGTTCAGGCGCTTTTAAGAGCTGGTACAGGCATTTGGCTTTCATATGCCTCTGAACATCTGTCTGAAACGCATTTGTTTGCATTCCAAAAAAGCTTCTAAACTCAACTGCCTGGAAATGACTATAAACGACCCTGTGTACATGTGCTAATAAGATAACATAGAGGAGTGTTCAGGGGCAGCTAAAATAATGGCCAACTGCTACTAAACTTCCGTTTACCAGCAGCAGTGTACATGAGACCTTAGAGTCATGGGTTACCCAAACTCTCAGAGTTGCTTGCTTAACTTCATAAATCTTTTATAAGGAAGACTATACAGCCATAATAGTTTTAGACGCAATATTCACATTCTTGAAAAGCCAAACCATGATGTGTTCTGTTGACGTGGTCCCAGTTTGAGAATGCACATAGGTCCTATTAGAAATGCTGACTGTAGTTTAGACATGCTAGATGTAGTTTTAAAGCTAACAATTTTGCGAGATGTACTAATCCCCTCTACCCACCAGCCCTGCCCCACTCCTTTATCTTGCAGTACTGGTCTTATTTTTTAGTTAAATGCCCAATATCATTTAGCCCACTTGCTGTGAGCCCAGAGTGTCATGGACACAACCCTTGGGGGCTCCACATCAGGTCGGCCTGGGATTACAGTAAAATGCTGCAGAGAATGGAGCCCACAGTAAAAACCCCCACTACAAGTTTTTCTGGAGCACTACTTTATGCCACAACCCCTGGCCACCATATTGGAATCAGATTCCCAAGCATATATGAACTGACTTACAAACGTGCTGGACTCCTATTCAAACTTAGCTCCACACCGTCCTCCTAAGCCTGGCCCGTCACTATAGGTGAACCATGGCTTGCATACATAGATGCACCCTCTCTTCATACATAAAATTATAACTTGTATTTGCTTCCAACAAGAGGAAATAAAAACTCACAGGCCAGAAAATAATAGTGTACTGGATATACAGTAGATCCATTTAAAAGATTATGGCAAAGTAATTTTGGAACTGATATCTTGAAAACAATTCATTCAGTTTGGTAAAATTTTGAAATTAATAAACACATTATGCTTGATTTCGTACCAAAAATTTGAAACCACTACACCTTATTAAAGCTATGATAAGCCTTACCTTAAAGGGAATAAGCTGGAAAAAAATGTTCCCTGTCTTACCCCTCCGTGTGTTTACCACTGTTTTAAAATTCATTTCGATATCACAATTTTCCATGGCAAACCTTTATAACTTGAACAAAGGTGGACATACCGTAATAGGGCTACATGTAGCAAAATGAAATGCAGTTGATTATATCTAGCCCCCTAAATATCGGCCACAATGGTTTTTATAATTTTCTTCAAAAAATCTACAAGGCAAAACACTTTTTCTCTGGTTTGGGGAGGATTTGACACCTTACTAGCTTGGTGGTATAGTCATTATTCATCCCTTTGCTAAAATGAGTCATCAAAGTTCCACTGTGAACAACACAAGTGCTTATTACACCCATGGTTCTGTTCATTAGAAGACTGATAATATCTCTTACGATATAATGTAGTTTTAACCAGTATTATTGTTATGGGTTTTGACGATAAAATATGGTACAGCAAGATAATACAGCCTGATCCCATATAAGATAATTTCACACCTTTAAATAGCTACGAATCGTACGTATATGAAATTAAATCAATGTGCCGCGCTAAATTCCCACGAAGCGATAACTAATCACACATCCTCTCTTTGTGTATATAAAAATATATATAATTTAAAAAAAATAAATTATATTTGAAAAAAATTACATACAAATGTGAATATTAAAATCTGTGTACCATCTTACACATATATACAAAGTGACATCCTTACATAAATAAATATCAATGCAGTCCATATATTGAGTCCAGGTGAGTAACTAATGCCGTGTTGCCATCCACCAATTACACCTGTGTTTTATAATCCATCTGCTGCTTGTAGTGCTGAATAGCCACAACAGTGTACCACCGCACTCGTGCTCCCCCCCCCCACCCCCTTTTAGGTTTATTCTCACTTTACTGCGTGTGACCTCACACTTAAGTTTGGTCAAATTGTGCTTTTTAGCCTCCAATTCTAAAAAATGTGAAAACTGGATCTCCTCGTTCCTCCTCATTTTAGCACTGCCTCATAGCATAACAGCCTCATCAAATGGCATATACAAAGGAAAAATGCCAATAGTGCTTATACCATAAAATCAATCTACCTTTATTAAATGGTAAAGAAGTTTACTTATTTTTGAGGTGCTTCCAGCACACCACTCTATACACGCTCTATACACACTTAAAAGTTTTTATTTGATGTGTCCGTGACATCGCATATGTCTTTGTCTCCACACTAGATCCGTGTGCCGTGCCGTCTGGTTGCCTCTCCCCTATGCGTTAAGCCACAGGGTCACGTGGCTTCCTCAGGGGAATTCCTTACCTTATCACTGGTCTACAAATCATACTTATCCTATTCAGTAAATGGTTATGTTAAAGCTCAACTAAAGACTTCTCTTTGACAGTCTATACAAGTCCCAAATCCAGTTAATATTTGATGCACAAGCCCAGATAGCAAGCAATTGTGCTGCAAGTTTGAAAATGAAATGCTAAGCTATTAGCTTGTTACACAATTGCAGCAAGTCCGCATTGCATGACTCCAGATCAACTTTCTTTGCAAACATTCTGCAAGCCTGCTGCAAGTTCTGGTTCAGTTATGTTGTGCAATAATCATCCTGCCACAGGGGTCACTGTGGCTGAATTTTCATGCTGTAGACTAGCAGAGCTCTCGCTGTAGACTCACCACTGCAACTTTGCTCTTGCTAGAGACTTGCCACGCAAATTTGCTAAAGATTGGAAAAGTGTCAATTAGAACTTGTGCTTCGAGTGCTCTGCAAGTGTACAACGTGCCAGTGAAAATGTGCAGCAAGTTAACAGACTTACTACTTAACACTGCCAGACATTTGTACCAAGTTATCCTTGCTATCTGAGAGCCTAATAAAATAAACAATGTAATTATTTTACCTCCCTTGAATGACCCAAATCCTCCTTCATTTGTGTCGGACATGCACCCCCTCCCAGACACTGCAGCTCACAATGGGAGGGACTCGGCAACAGAGGCAGTGCTGTCAATCCAGAAAGTAGTGGACAGGACTAGGCGCAGCCAGGTGCTAATTGACATGCTACAGGCTTGTGAATCAGCAATGACAATGCCACCCCTCCCCCCTGCAACATTTTTTTATCTCAATATAGTGCAAACAGGCACAGCTTGCACTACAATGAGTGGCAAGAGTATACAAGAGTGGAAACTCTGCCCTGAATTTAGGAGCATTTCAGCAGTGTTGCCATCCCAGTACAGGAAGATTAAATGAAATTCATTGGCAGGATCAACAGATATTTGTGGGACTTTGCAGGGGGAATAAGAGAAAGGAGAAAAGTGCTGATGCATCTATAATTAAAGTGTCATTAAACCCACATCATTAAAAAATATCAATAAATGGTATATTACATGCTGTTCAAACTCACTCAGTCACTATGAGATTTGTTTTCTGTATTCTGCAAAAACCTGGTTGATCCTGCTGCTCTCTATCCTCCTCTTCTGTCCATGTCCCCACTGCAGTTGGGGATTTTGCAGAACAGTGTTGGCAGCATTGCACATGCTCAGCTTTTAGTGAGTTTCTATGCTGAGCCTTTCCTCCCTAACACATCTAAACAGCTCATGTGACTATAGAATCACACATGTGGGCGTATCCACAGTGGTAAATGACAGCCCACTCCCTCCCTCCTTCATGCCGCCCACTAACCAGCTAAACACAATGGGGGTGGGATATTACATCTTTATTGATGGAAGCTTCACCTCCCTGTTATTCTAAGACACAGGCTGGAGGGGCGTGACACAGCCTGTGACTGGCAGAAATGTGCCCACATCATGTTATTGCCAAAAAAAGATTTGATTTAAAATATATATTTGCATGACAATTTAAAACTGTTTATTGATATTATTTACTTATTTTTACTCTGTTTTCCAAAGGCTGTTTTTTTTTATTTTGAACATGTGACCAGCAGCAGAGGACTAGAAGCTTCTCCTGCTGGTGTTTCCCTGCAAACAGGCTGGGAAAGAGCTGGGTCATGTGGCAGCTGAATATCAATTAGGAAAAAAAGTTACTTTTTTTCATTAAAATAATTACAGTGCCATCATCCATATACAGAAAGAGAAGGGACAATGTATATTAAACAGTGTAGGGTTGAATTACTAAAGGCTAACAGACTGTGCACTTTGCGAAGTGCAGTTGCTCCAGAACTTAATACACGAGCATACGCTCTTTTGTTCAAGCAAAAATACTGTTTTTTTTGTCCTTGCACGTGATTGGGCATTCTTTACCAAATTAAGCTTTACCTCATTTACTAAGTTCCGGAGCAACTGCACTTTGATAAGTGCACAGTCTATTTGCCTTTAGTAAAGCAACCCATTTGTGCTTAGCAACACTTTAAAGCCTATCTTTGGACACATTTTTTTTTTTATTAATTAGCACTTAGCACAAGGGATGGTATTTAAATTGAATGAGAAGTGTCCCCTGTGCTGGTGGCTGCTCTATTAGTTGAAATCTTCCATCCTCTGCCCCCTCATATGTTTGTATTACCCCCGTAGCACTGAAAGATTACTGTTGCGGGGATGCCTGCCCTCTCCACCCCTCACCTCCATTCATTGAAGCTGCACTAAAGCTTCCTGCAATGAAAAGCTATATATAAATGAAGGTGGGGTGGATGAATGAGGGGTCTGCTTCCTCCATTCATATGGCACTTTTCATTGATGAAAGCTATAGTACATTCAATGTAAGTACCGTCACTGGTGCTAATTTATTTAGTTTTTTAATTAACTAGTTCCACACCGCGCGCAGTATATTTACTGCATCGGTGTGGACGATTCCCGCGAATCGTAAATAAGCGGCGATCTGCGGGTGGCCGCTAGGGGACGTGCGCCCGCTGTGCTCCTGAGGAGTGTGCCCGCGGCTTGCACAGACCCGATGTCCGCCGGCGAGCCGCGATGAGCGGCCGCAGCTAAAGAATGGGGAACCGCCGATGTAAACACGGCGGTTCCCCACTCTTTTAGTGCGGCATAGGAGATCTACTGATCCCTGTCACTGGAATCAGTTAGATCCCTTATGCCCATGGTAGCCCAGCCCCCCCCCCACAGTTAGAACACGCCCAGGGAACACAGTTAACCCCTTCACTGCCCCTGCAGGTTAACCCCTTCACTGCCAGTGACATTTATACAGTAATCAGTGGACATTTAAATTTCTGATCGCTGTATAAATATCATTGGTCCCAAAAAAGTGTCAAAATGCTCCGACATGTCCGCTGCAATATCACAGTACCGCTAAAAATCACAGATCGCCGCCATTACTAGTAAAAAATAAAAAAAAAATAAAAACCCCAGAAATTAATTCTCATCCTCCGTAAACGTGGCCACTTTTGCGCAAACCAATCAATAAACGCCAAAATATTAGGAAGAATATAAATCGGCCAAAAGCGATGAAAAAAAATATATTTTTATATTTTTTTTTTGGATTTGTATTTTAGCAAAAAGTAAGAAAAACTGTTTTTTTTTTGCAAAATTGTCGCTCTTTGTTTATAGCGGTGATCAGAAATGACACAGCGGTGATCAAATACCACCAAAAGAAAGCTCGATTTGTGGGGAAAAAAGGACGCAAATTTAGTTTGGGTACAACGTCGCACGCCCGCGCAATTGTCAGTTAAAGCGACGCAGTGCCGAATCGCAAAAAGTGCTCTGGTCCTAAAGTGGGAAATCCTTCCGGGGGTGAAGTGGTTAACTAATCTTAGATTTTAAGTGCTGTGGCACTTTTTTCCATTTTTAATGGGAGGCTAAAGTTCTACTTTAAATTATTTTTTGTTTTTCCTACAACAAAAATCTATTTACAGCAAGGAGAAAATGAAAGAAAAAAAAAAAATCAGCCAAAATATCTTCCACACTAAAATCAAGAGAAATCGTTGGTCACAGGACAGTAATACCATTGTGCTGATAAGCTTGGTAAATGGTTTTTGGGCACACTTGCTGTCAGTGAGCGCATTTTGAAAATAAAGTTTGTGTACAAGTTTTACATTAGAGAAGAGCGTCCATCATTTCACCCACAGAATAACGACTATATTCCCAGTAGAGAGGGAGCAGGAGAGAGAGAGAAAGAAAGGGTGAAAGAGCAAAGGATACAGCAGAACTGGAGGGGAAAAGAAAGGAGAGGAAAGGGCAGAAGATGCGAGAGTGATAAGAAAGGAGATTACATAATAAAAGGGGAAAGAAAAAAAATTGAAAATGAAATTAAAGTGGTTGTCTACCCATTAAAAAAAAAATTAAAAAATAAAAACCTGCAAGACAATAACATAATGAGCTAGTATGCATCGCATTCTAGCTCATTATGAAATACTCACTTTGAAAACGAAGATCCGACCGGGCTGCTCGGTCCCCTCTGAGGGAGCAGACATCTTCCCTTGGATCTTGCTTCTGGGTATGCGGCTCCGGCGCTGTGACTGGCCAGAGCTGCGAGACGTCACTCCAGTGCGTGTGCGCGGGACCCCTCTTTCAGGCAAGGTTTGGCCCTATTGCCGGGCCTTTGCTAGGACATACACAGCGCATGCGCCCTAACGCCGCAACAGCTTAGAGGGGGAATATCTCCTAAACCGTACAGGTTTAGGAGATATTCATTTTACCTACAGGTAAGCCTTATCATAGGCTTACCTGTAGGTAAAAGTCCAAAAATTGGGTAGACAATCGCTTTAATTGTACCACAATGCATGGGCACTACTATATGTTATGTTGCACTGCATCAGTAAAAAACATATAGGTATATTTTTGTTTGGTCTGGTGCATTAAAACAAGACACCATAGCAGACAGGTGTGAGGTCAACCTGGTATAAAAAAGAAAATGCTATTTTCCAAGTATGCATTCTTAAAAGAGATGTATGGGATTTTTTAAAATCATACTTACCTAGGTGGATGCAGCGTCGGTCCGAGGCTGCATCTGTTCCCCTGCCGGCAGTAAGGCTGAGAACCGAGCAATCAAACACCGCAGATCGCTCGGTTCTTAGAGATCCCTGAGCAGAGAGCTGGTGACTGTTAGTCACCGACTCTCTGCTCTGCACCCCCCTACTCCCTGGGGTGTGGAGGGGGCGGGAGCAGCCAGCTCAGGCTCTCGCCAGCTCGCCGAGAGGCTGAGCCAGGTGCTGGTCCAGGCATGTGGGCAGATCCCAACCGTATTGTCGGGATCTTGCCCCAGCCTGGACCGGCTCTGTGACATCAGCTGACAGCGGCTCACATGAGTGCAGAACGATCTACACTGCTGTGATCCACAGGAGAAGTACAGCCAAACGTGCTTTGGTTATACTTCTCCTTTAACTCCAAAAGTACCATCTGCTGTGCTCAGGTAATTCCTTTTTTTGCTGCTGTAATCTGACTTCCTGTTAAAGGATGGCTAAGTTCATTCTTCACGGTCCCACTGGGTGTAAGAACATTACACTATTTGCCCACTCACTCCTAAGATGGACTATGGGATTTGTAGTGTGCATGGGGTGGGGGAGTGAGACATTCAGGAGCTCATGGAGGACATTAAAAGGAGGAAAACACAGTAAGAAACAATTTCAAGAAAAAAAGACTACATAACCAATAAAAGGTGAATGTGTAAGGATTATTTTGGAGAGTTTCGCTTGCAATATTAGTACTAGTGACACTGTCACCAGGACTGAAAGTGGAGGTAGATTCAACATTTTGAACAGGAATAGAGATAGCAATCTTCCAATGGGGACCCTTGTTCCAGTGTCATCCATCCAGAAGGGGATATCCTTCACCTTGAGGAGATTTCCACCTACTTTCTGTAGTGTCTGCACCACCAGAGGTGTTGGGAAATCTTCCCAATGGTACATAGACAGCAAAAATACCTAAATAAGGTTCAAGTTAAGTATACAAAAAAAAAAGTAAAACAGACCTATACCGCAATTCTAGCAGTGAAAATGAGGGTGGCTCTGGTAACACGACAGAACAACTGAGGGGATCCAAGAACAAGGGGCCATCCGGCTAGAAATGGAGCACTCTGGTAGCAATTGGTGAGGAGCTTCCCATAGTAGATGGGTCTTCTGAAGAAGTTGAGCTCTATTTGGTTCTGGCACAGTTGGGCTGCCTGCACTCCAGTTCTGACAGTGGAGGGCCTCTCACCTGGCAATAGATGACTTGCTCCTGGGCTGTTGAAGGAGGGAAGCAGAGAAACGTATCTTCCCCAAGCATACCCAGAAACTTAGGGCTTATGAAAAATGGAGTAATCAGGGCCTGCACATGCATCTGAGCACGATGAGTATATAGGCACTCAGATTCACTAACTACAAATTATATTGTTTTTGTAGTTAGTGATTCTTCTTTAATTCAATAACAGTCAATGCTCATTTCTTTGTATCAATCCCTTTTGGAATTTGAGACACTTGTGACATGACACTTCCATATGACGGTTACCATTTCCTTGTATCTATGAGTCACTAGGTACCAAAATCCACAGTGTGAAAGCATAACCTAAAAGCATGCTATATATGAATCATCTGCTTTTTTAGATGGTGTGACATTTTTAGTGTGTCAAAGCTACCTTCACCGCAGCACTTTCCAGTTGTGATCCTGCAAAGGTGATCAAAGCAAGTCACCCACTTCCTGCTGAGGTCGGATATGTAACTCGCTGTCACTCCAGCTGCTCTTTCATTTCTGTTTCCCATTTCTGTCTTTCTTGTAAGTGTGTTACTTATATGGACAATAACAGCATGGGTATGCAGTGCAGAAAAAAAAACAGAAAAGTGGTTAAAATGACAGACAAACAGTATTTAACAGTGTCTGTGTTTTATTTTTACATTTTCGGCAAAAGACAGAAAATTCCACAAACTTTTTGGCCATATAACAGAAACTAAAGCCTCTATGACACCACTGTGTGCATCATTTGTCATGCAACACAAAAGAGGAGACATACCCTGATTAACGTGGCACCACATCCATTGACAACAATTGGAAAAAAAGGAAAATAGAAAGAACATAGGACTTAAATGGTTGCCATCTGTAACCCCAATTAAGGAAATTAGTACTCCAAATGTTTAAAAATGTAGAAAAGTTTATTTCACAACATCATTAAAATTAGCTCCATGAAAAATATTCATAATACATTCAGCTAAACATATTGCATTCCCCAACTGGCAAATATTAGTGCTCTAAATGCATTGAGACCTGTCTCAACTCGCCCAAACCGCTTATGTTCTATGAACAGGTAGATAATATGGAGGTCTTTCATATGCAAGGACAAGTACAGGAATCAGTATAACATCATTATTGTGGATCTCTACACGTTTCGCCAAGAGGCCTCTTCAGGTGATTCTATTAGTGCTGGGAGATACATCACAATTAGTATCAAAACTCAAAAAGTACAAGGAGTAAGTAAAACAGAAATATATATATATATATATATATATATATAAACATGTATATATATTGCCATATCTATGTAGTCAGTATTGAGTACTCACATATGTGCACAAAGCCAAAATTTGGGCCTTAGAGTGTCCATCAAAATGGATCTGATTATCTTTCCTCCTCCCTCACCTTGGATTAAGCACTCTAACGCCCACATTTTGGCTTTATGCGCTAGTCCTAAGCTACTAGCCCGGCCTTAAGGGTTACTCACCACCATTTGCCCCACCCATCCCCTACCATGCCCCACCCCTAATCCCGTCCCTATACGCGCACTCATAAATTCTCGTGAAATGACAGTTAAATGTTTTATGCAGAATAAAGTTACACAAATAAATATTAACAACAACTTTCTCAGTGCCCTCACCTGTGCCCACCATTGCAGCCTCACTTGTGCCCACCATTGCAACCTCACCTGTGCACACCATTGCAGCCTCACCTGTGCCCACCATTGTAGTCTCACCTGTGCCCAACATTGTAGTCTTACCTGTGCCCACCAGTATAGCCTCACCTGTGTCCACCATTGCAGCCTCACCTGTGCCCATTAGTGTTAGTTTCTTCCCCAATACCCTGTCTGGAAAGCTTCTTCCTAGGGCCCAGGTGCAGTGCTTGTCAGTTCCTCTGAAGCTGGGCTGCCTGGGGGCGAGGTGAACGGGCGGGGACTCCCAATCCTCTGCAAAAATACACTAATCCCCCCCGCACTGCAACTGTGTATATAAAAAAACCACCTCCGGGTCTCCTCTGTGTTCAGCAGTGCCGGGTGATAGGTGACATTCAGTGGACTATATTACCACTTTCACCTTTGGCGGATTAATCCGCAGTGCACCCCCCGGCCGGCCAGTGTACTGATATAGCACAGGCAGGCTTTCAACTGTGTAGCGCGTGAGGTGTGTTAATCTGCCAAAGCCGAAAGTGGTGAAATAGTCCACTGACTGTCACCTATCACCCAGCACTGCTGAACAAAGAGGAGACCCAGAGATGTTTTTTTTATATATACACAGCTGCACAGCGGAGGATTAGTGTATTGTTGCAGAGGATTGGGATTTCCCGCCCGCTCACCTCACCCCCAGGCAGCCCAGCTCCTCACCAGCCCTCATTTTGCACTTGCAAAATGCAAGTAGATGAGTGCAAATTTTGAGGGCTGTATATATATATATTCTTGTACTTTTTGTGTTTTGTTACTGTTACATGAGTTTTGATACTAATTGTGATGCATCTCCCAGCACTAATAGGATCCCCTGAAGAAGCCTCTTGGTGAAACGTGTAGAGATCTACAATAGTGATGTTATACTGATTCCTGTACCTGTCCCTGCATATGGAAGACCTCCATTTCATCTACCTGTTCATATAATGTAAGCTGTTTGGGCCAGTTGAGACAGGTCACAATGTATTTAGACTGCTAATATTAGCCATTTGGGGAATGCAATATGTTTAGCTGAATGTATTATGGCTATTTTTTTATGGAGCTACTTTTAATAATGTTGAGAAATAAACTTTTGTACATTTTTATACATTTGGAGTACTCATTTCCTTAACTGGGACAGATGGCAACCATTTAAGTCATATGTTCTTTCTATTCTCCTTTTTTCCGATTATTTGTCATGCAGATAACTAGCCTTTGCACACAATAGGGTCAGATCACAAATGCATAACTTTTGCAATATTTTCCATGTATATTGCCACACTATGGGGTTGATATATTAAACTGTAAAGTGCGAATCGGGTGCAGCTCTGCATAGAAACCAATCAGCTTCCATTTTTTTTTGTTTTGTTTTTTTAGATTGGCTACCATGCACAGCTGCATGGGATTTTACACTCTCCAGTATTAGTGAATCAAACATGTTTGCTACTAAAAAGGTGTTCAAAAAAAGTACTGAAAAAAATGGCACTTAAAGAAATACATTTGTGTCAACCGTTTGAGAAAGAAAGAGCTATTGAAACGTTGGTGATCGGAGCATCTATAAGGTATAGTAGTGGTAGTGTACTTTGGTTTTGTAGGGAAACTTTTATTTTGGGTCTGTAGTTATGTAAGGGCTCATGCACACGGGCATAATTAAATACTCATTTAAATGCTGAATCTTGTTGCCAGAAGCTGTCAGAAAAATCCTGGGTAAAAAAACACATGTAATGGCGCGTAAAATACATATGTTTATGTGCGTACAGAATTTAGCAGGCTACACATGAAAATGTATTCTACTGGCTAGAACAATCTTTCATTCTAGCCACAAGAAAGATTTTATTCATAGGCATTTACATGTGTTTAGGTGCATTTGCATGTAAAGAAATGCCAAACTACTCTTCCCTGAATGCAGGCCCTGGGATTTTGAGTTTTATATCTTTAAATACTTCCCCAGTAAATGCCCCTGTATGGGATACAGTGGGGTAGATTTACTAAGATCCCATACACACCATACACACTATGAGATTTTCTGCAGATTTTTGTTTTCAGATTTACCAAAACCATGTACTGCAGGGGCCTGTCTGATTGCATACAAATTTTAACCATTTCCTTACTGGGCACTTAAACCCCCCTCCTGCCTGGACCAATTTTCAGTTTTCAGCGCTGTCACTCTTTGACAATTGCGCGGTCCTGCGGCGCTGTACCCAAACAAAATCAACGTCCTTTTTTCCCCACAAATAGAGCTTTCTTTTGGAGGTATTTGATCACCTCTACGGTTTTTATTTTTTGCGCTATAAACAAAGAGCCACAATTTTGAAAAAAATTAAAAAAAACACATTTATTCCTCAGTTTAGGCCGACATATATTCTTCTACATATTTTTGGTTCAAAAAAATCGCAATAAGCGTATTTTTATTGGGTTGCGCAAAAGTTATAGCGCCTACAAACTATGGAAATTGGTTTATGGCGTTTTTATTATTTATTTATTTTTTACTGGTAATAGCGACGATCTGTGATTTTTATCGGGACTGCGATATTGCGGCGGACATGTCTGACATTTTTGACACTTTTTTGGGACCAATGACATTTATACAGCGATCAGATCTAAAAATAGACACTGATTACTGAATAAATGTCATTGGCAGGGAAGGGGTTAACACTAAGGGGGCAGTGAAGGGGTTAAATGTGTTCCCTCTATGTGTTCTAACTGTGTCGGGCTGACAGGGACATAACAGATCTAATTGATTCCGATCAAAGGGATCAGTAGATCTGTCATGCCCCCCCCTCACAGAACGGGGAACCGGGGAGCGAGCCCTGAAGCGTGGAAAGGAGAGGTCGTCTATTGATGGCCTCCCGGCAATTCAGATCCGCGCTGTAGCCTTCAATCGGCTATGGCGCAGATCTGAAGTGGTTAAAGTGTTTGTCAACCCGTGACAACCACTTTAACCTACAGGTAAGCCTATAATAAGGCTTACCTGTAGGTTCCCTGCAGATCTACCAAACCTGCAAGGTTTAGGAAATATACAGTGTACTGTGATGTGCCCACGTCAACGAGCACATGCACAGTGAAGAAACTGCCTCTGTGCCGTTCCTTCACTGTGATCGTGCCGTGACGCGACAGTCACAGAGCTGGAGATCGCAGCCCCAGAAGGAAGAGGGGCAGAAAATGGACGCGGCCTGGAGAGCGGACATCGCTGGCTTCCAATGCAGGTAAGTGGCACATAATGGGCTAATATGTGATGCATAGTAGCCCATTATGCTTTTACATTGCAGGGTAACATAGAGAAAGTAAACCCCATCAGGGTTCACTTCCTCTTTAACTCTTTAAGGTTTGACCTCATATTATAAGGTTTTGGTAAATCTGGAGACAAAAATCTGCAGAAAATCTAATAGTGTTTATGGGGTCTAAATCTGGTGCAGCTGTGCATGGTAGCCAATCAGCTTCTGACTTCAGCTTGTTCAATGAAGCTTTGGCAATAAAACCTGGAAGCTGATTGGTTTCTTTCTATGCAGAGATGCACCAGATTTTGCACGCTACAGTTTTAGTAAATAACCCCCAGTGGATTTAATGGAACTGCATTCAGACTCGTAAAAAAAAAAAAACACTGTATGGTTCTGAACACTTGAGAGCTAAAATCCAGGCAAACAGCTAAATCAACAGTTTAAATACACATCTGTGATCTGTCTGAGGGTTTAGTATTCCATCCAGCCACTTCTGTAAAACATGCACTTCTGCCAGACAGCACAGCTAGAAAAGTGACACTGTGTAATAGAAGTTATAATACAAAAGAATGGACACACGGCACTGCGTCTCGGCCCAGGTGCCCCCATTACAAGCTGCTTGCTGTGGGGGCACTCAACAGGAGGGAGGGGCCAGGAGCACCGAAGAGAGACCAGAGAAGAGGAGGATCCAGGCTGCTCTGTGCAAAACCACTGCACAGAGGAGGTACGTATAACATGTTTGTTATTTTTAATGGAAATAAAAACCAAGACTTTAGTATCACTTTAATCCCTTTTTCTTCCCCTCCCCCATTCCTTTCTCTATTTCTGTCTTTGTCCAAATCAAATTTATCTTTCTCCCTTAAAAAGGAGGAGTTCCACCCAAAAGTGGAACTTCCGCTTTAAGACCTCCTCCCCAGCTTCTGATACTGAAACAGAGCTTTTGGGGGGGGGGATACCCAATTTTGATGGGTACTTACGCTCCGGTCGCCTTAGGCTTCCCCCTCCCTCCCGAAGTCTTCTGGGACACAGGACCGGTCCTAGAAGTCTTTGGACCAATCACACGGCGCCGCTCCGTTCGTACATGTGCAGTGTGTGCCCAGCCGTGAAGCCACTAGCTGTCATGGCGGGCTGCCCACACTAGAAATTACGATACCGCGGAGGGGAGGGGGAGAGATCTGAGGCTCTGTGCGGCCCCATCGCTGGACCGGTAGACAGGTGAGTGTCTGTTTATTAATAGTCAGCAGCTACACTTTTTGTAGCTGCTGACTTTTAATAAACATAGAAAACGGTGGAACTCCGCTTTAAGTTCTGTTCTTATTGGGCAGCCGGAATGTGCCGCCACATTATGAGGCTTAATAAATGCGACTGTGTAGGAAGATTTAAAGGTACCCAATTCGAAGCTATGGCGATGCATAACTTGACTTTTTACTATTGCTAATCATGCTTTTTTACAGTGTACTTATTTTTGCATGTTTAAGGTGTACTTACCCATATGAGCACTTAAAATTTTACTATACCCAGGAACCTGCATTCACTATATCTAGTCTACCACGGTGCATTTTAGTAAATGTAAACTGCTAAATACCTTTTCTCATTAGCAGTATATAACAGTCTTGTGACTTCTATCAGTGTCTGGTTAAAGCTTGTAGAAGGAATTTTCATTCTTCTCTGACTGTCCTATGAGGCTGCAGGACCCCTGACCCTCTGTTTGGATAGTACTGATTGGCCCTGTGCTGATCAATCACATGCACTCTCTGAAGAGGAAAAAAAAACTCTCTAGCAATACACACCAAACTGAGCATGTGCAGAGTGACTCCTAGGGCTCTGTCTTATCAGGTGATGGATTGGGGACAGTGGAAGAAGGGTAGGATCAGAGAAGACACAATGCAGATGATTAACCCCTTAGGTTCCACATTGAGTATAACAAGCATGCTTTACAGACAGTCGGGAAGGGAGCTTAGAGGAAAATAAGCAGAGAGCTTGTCTATTCAGAATACAGCTCTGCATGTCCCTTCATTCCTCTGCCTATGTGGAGGGGCGGGCTGTATCCTTTTCCTCCAATCAGCTCCCACACAGTGTAAATGCAGACTCCCCATCCACACCTATGTGCTGCTGAAAGAGGAAGAAAGATTTTTAACACAATCTGCACTTTCTAAATAGTATAGAAAGCTGAAGACAGCAGATATACAAATAAAACCTATGTAGGAGGATTTGTTTCATCTCTGTGTATCATCTGAGGCTATTCACTTCATTGGCTATATGTGGGGGTTTACAATCACTTTAATTTCCTTGCATAGTGAACAGCATAATTGCCTTTAGTAAATCAACCCCAATGTCAGAAGATGTGTGCATTCCTAACACAGCTTCAAATTTAAAAAAAAATTACAAGCCCCACTAGGAAAACTTAATTTCATTCATCCAATAGGCTGCTTTTGCTTAAGGCCTCGTGATTCTGCTTTCATAACAATCTATAGATGAAGTAACACATTGATTATTCCCAGTAACAGCTAAGCCCACAGAGGATCTCGGAAAGGCATCCCCACATACCCTACAGTTTGTCATGATTTGGTATCAACTTCAAGTTTCACCACAGCACAACAAACCACTCACAGATCCTGTTCAGCAGAGACCCCCGACAACCCTCCTTCAACTGAAAGGCTCATGTGGTTAACCAAGCTAACTCCTACCGAAACTTAAAGGGTGGTCTTCCTCGCTCTATGTACAGTAGAGATGCCAAGTCAGATATGAAATTGAAAGTTACAAATGCAACCCACTTGTAATGAGGCAACTGAAGCAAAACAATGATAATTATACGTTTCAGAGAACCAAATATTTTTATGTTCCTATTTAGTAGCTTATATACCTTTTCTTTTTCTTGAACTTATCCTAGATGCTATGATGGTCTTGGCAATGCTTACTGGTATGGCTTTAAAGCCTATTTTTATACCTTTTTTTTTTGTTATAAATCAGCACAGGGGATGGTAATTAAAGCAAATGAAATGTGTTCCTTATGCTGGAGGCTGCTCTCTTAGGTTCCATTCTCATATATGCGAATTAGAAACATTTTCAACATCTAGTCCCCGGCCAGCTCTATGGTAAACTGCAGCCGCCGGCGGATTCATTTTCTGGCTCCCCAGATGCACGGGCAAGACGGGAGAAGCACCAGAGGGCGGGGGTGGGGGGGGGGTGGGTGCGCTCCTCCTGTAAAAGCAAGCAAGCAGCTAAACAGCCGCTATGATGGCTTTTACATTGCAAGGAATCGCCTGCTGAAAAAAAAGGAATCTGAATGATGATTTCAGCGGGGGGGGTGTATTTATTTTCAATGATAAATAATATATCAATGACATGGTATTCATACTATATAACAGGAAAACCTTAAAATGATTGTAAAGTCTCGTTTTTTTAACCACTCCAGATGCGCGCTATAGCCTATTGATAGCTACAGTGCAGATCTACTTTGCTGGGGCACCATCAATTGATGTCTGCCCCTTTGCGCGCTTCCTGCGCCGGCACGCACTCGCGCCCACCATATGCTGCATGAGCATGTCCGCGGGTCAGGCGGACTCGATGTCCGCCGAGACCCGCAATCACTTAATGGAGAGCCAGAATGGGGAACCGCCGATGTAAACATGGCGGTTCCCGCTCTGTGAGGGGGGGGTATGACAGATCTACTGATCTCCGTGATCGGGATCAGTTAGGTCTGTTATGTCCCGGCCAGCCCCACACAATTAGAACACAGTGAGGGAACATATTTTACCCTTAGATCGCCCCCTTAGTGTTAACCAGTTCCCTGCCAATGACATTTATACAGTAATCAGTGGCTATTTTTAGATCTGATCACTGTATAAATGTCATTGGTCCCAGAAAAGTGTAAAAAATGTCCGAAATGTCCGCCGCAATATCGCAGGCCCGATAAAAATCGCATTTACTTACACGGACCTCCGTTCTTTCACTCCGGAGGGGGCATCGCGGGTGGCCGGCGGAGATCTCCGCCGCACCCGCTCCCTGGCCCTCCCCAGACACAGTGAACGTGCGGGTGCGCCTCCGGCGGCGCGCACGCGCTCACTGGGCGCGATCTCGTGGCCGCCGTCCTATGACGACGATCCGCGTTACAGAGCCACTCTGTCGCCGTCAAATGCTGATCAGCCGTCGGCAAGTGGTTAAAGGCACTATTTAAGTACAATAAATGGTAAAACATAACTTCCTTTACTTTCTCTATCTGAGCCTCATCCTCCATGTGTCTCCCTCATTCCCCTTTCCAAACACTGCAACCTTCAGAGGCATTGCTGTCAATCCAGAAAGCAATGGGCAGGACTAGGTATGGTCAGGTGCTAATTGACAGGCAACAGGCTTGTGAGTCTGCAGTGACAATACTGATAGCCAAACTTTTTTTATCCCACTGTAGAGCAAGGAGGCACAGCCAAAACAAGAGTGGCAACTCTGCTCTGAGGTTAGGAGCAGTGGAGCATTGTTGCCACACCATCACAGGAAGCTTTGTTAGGTGAACTTCACTTGCAGAATCAATAGGTAGCTGTTGGACTTTAAAGGGGGACTAAGAGAAAACTGTAAGTGCAGATGCTTCAGTACATAATAAATTACAATTACATTATTAATGTAAATTATAATTAAATTATTACATTGGATGCCATAGTTCTACTCTAAAGAAAATCACCTTAAGAAGGTACGATGTCAGAAGTTATGATGTCCCAATAAAATATAATCACAAAAAAAAAAAAAACTGAAATTAATCTGTTAATTTTCTTCTTCTGATTGCATATCTGTTCAGATTTTGGCTGAGCTCCACCCTCCATCCCCTGACTGCATTTTTCACTTGTGTCTCATTACGTAAAATTATTATTACTATCTCTCTGAAAATCATCATGTGGCTATATAAGACAATAACAAGTCAGTTCGACAAAGCTGGGCGCCAGAACCATCGTTCATTGCTTAACATTCCTCCCTCCTGAATATAATAAATTACTTCTTTAAATCAGGAAGAGAGGAAATTGGAACACAGGAAAAAGGAGAAATAGAAAAGAAATTGGAAAGGAGATAAGAAAGTGCGTCAAAGCGACAAGAGAATGGGGAAGCGGTAACAGAAAAATATGAAATTGTTTTCATGCAGATTTATGTATGTGCCGCTTAAGCCGCGGAGTCTAAACCTATAATCCAGGGACGGATCAAACCTATGATATTTAATTTCTTAGCCACCATTTCATATGTTGCAGATATAAGGAAAAGCTTAAAATTAACTGTACTGTATTTTCAGTCTTTATTGTTGTTATTTTTAGGGCAGCAAAGAATGAGCAAGAAAATAATGCAAAACGCCCTGTAAGTTCTCATTAAAGGTCAACTGTTGCCATAATTTACCGCTAATAACGGTTTATTAAAACACCTACATATTGTTGTAGTTAGTTCTGGTTTACATGGAATATGTGTTCTTTTTTTCCTGTTGGTATTTCCTTTGAACTGGCTGGCAATTTTCCAACTTGAGCATGTGCCAGACAGCTAAAGTATGAGGGTTTTATTTACTAAAGACAAATACACTATGCACTTTGCAAGTGCAGTTGCTCCAGCGCTTAGTAAATAAGGGGACGTTATGCTGACTTCCATCATCCAATCATGTGCAAGCAAACATTATTATTTTTTTCTGCATGTGATTGGATAAGGTCAGTTTTTCCTTATTTACTAAGCTCTGGAGCAACTGCACAACTGCAAAGTGCACAGTCTATTTCCCTTTAGTAAATCAACCCCCAAGAGTATTTTTGGGTTGTTTATTGTTTATTTTGTCCACTAAAGGCAATATATGTTATGCACGTGACTGTAAATGCTGCACTAGGGGCCAATCAGGTGTACTGTGTGCATATTTGCTGATTGGGAATATGCTGGCAGGAGGAGAGCAGTGGGATGAGTATTAGTCTACTCCTGGCTCTTCACTATCCAAGTCTAGGGGCAGGGATATGACCAGCTGTGTTGCCTAACTGCAATAGAGAAAAGTTGGGTCAGCAGGCTAGCAAATCTAAAACTGGATTAATGGAAATATAATTATTTTGGCACGTCAAACAGTTCCCTTACATGTGCTTCCTACGTTCTAAGTTATCCTGGAGTTGCACTTTTAAAATGTATTTTTTTTTTTGAGTGGTGAAGAGATTAATGAAGAATTTCAGGTATGGTATTTTTACATAGTTACATTGGTCCAGCTTGGCCCAATGTAACTATGATTATATCATACTTGGGGGATCCACCTAGAAGGTGGATGGGGTGGAAAGGAGGAGAGGTGACATCACCCTCTCCACCTCATCGAATCAGAGAATGCTTTGCAATCATTGAGAAAAGGCAAAGCATCATCTGAATGGCCCCCGTACTGAGCAAACAAACTCCTGTATTCAGAATGCAGTAGGGCAGCCACTTGGCACAGCAATTGAAAGCTGCTTGAGAATACTGGAGTAATGGTGTCTACTACAGTGATGTCCAGCTTCTAGGAAACCCACAGGTAAGGTACATGCACAATTACATTGGTACAAGCTGGACCAATGTAATTATTTAACCCCTTGGCCCCGGGCACATGCAAATATGCATGAATTGCTGTCAATACAGATGTGCCAAGAGTGCACTCCCAGCACAGTTACTGGCGCCTAACCGAAAAGCTCTGGATCTCTGCTTACGATCAAGAGTTTTTGGATTATGTGGCTGTTGTGACAGCCAATCATGGTGGTCACGTGATCTTAAGCCCCGCCCGGGGTCATTAACCTCTTAAAGGGTCGGGAGGCTCAGCCTGGGGGGAGCCTGACCGTTACAGAGGTTCAGCTGGACGGGGAACCGAGTGTTGCCAGAGGTGAAGGAGAAGCAGTTGCCACATGGGACGACCACTCCTGTTACCAGTGGCAAGTGATGAACAAGGTCAGAGATAAAAGGGACGATGAACAAATGGGAAAGCTTCATTAGAGAGTCAAGCCAGGGACCCAGCAGGTTAGCAGGGGTGAAGCTTGAGGAATTATACAGCTGATTAGTTGTGGAAGAGCTCAGGAGCTTCAGCGTGGCTGGGGTCTTGAAGTCTAGTGAGAGAAGATCTACAGTAGGATACTGTGAGATGTGAGAGAAGATCTATAATGAGTTTCTGTGAGTTACGTGTACAGATCTCTATTGACTGTTAAAAGTTCAGTTGCCATAGCAGACAGCAGTTCTACAAATACATTTGCTGCAACCAGCTTAAAGTGGTTGTAAAACCGCCCCCACCCCCCCAAAAAAAACCTGCAAAGCAAAAGCATACTAGCTTATTATGAAACACTTACCTCGGAACTAAACTGTTGCAGCGGCCTCGGCACACCGCTGTGACCAGCGACATCATTCTTCCAGGTCTGTGGCTCCGTCCAATCACAGCGCAGGCTCCAGCGCTGTGATTGGCGGAGCCACACTGATGTCAATCCCACGCATGCGCACGGGAACCGGTCGTCATTTACGTCAAGAATACAGAAGAAACGGCACCCTGGGCTACCCCGGGTGCTGATTCTTCAGTGTGCATGTGCCAATGACGTCGGCACATGCAGATACAGGGGATATCTCCTAAACCGTACAGGTTTTGGAGATATTTCATGGACCTACGGGTAAGGTAAGGTGCCTATTATTTTTGTCTCAGAGTCTGCCAATTGCTATTGCGTCTGCCTAAAGGGTGTCCTGGCCCTAACCCTCTCTCCACCAGTTCTGTTAAGAGACAATGAATCTCATTTTCTTGCAATCCAAAAAGTGGCTGGTGCCCATGTTTCCAACTTGCATTACACCCACCATGTCTAATAACCCACACTTAGAGTAAGGATGTCAGCTCTCCCCGACTCTGGAGGTCACCACTAGGCCTCTAGGGGTCAGGGACACCGTTACAGAGGTTAAAACTATTCATACCTGGAACTCTTCTTTAAACCTACTGTCAGACTTTTATTGCTATTAGTGCCCCCATTGAAGAGATTTACTTTGCTTCCTGCACTGGTGATCATTGTATCAGAAGTAAGACATCTTTTTAATGGGGACACAGGCAGCAATAAAATTATATTGTGGATCCTATTCTTTTCTACATTCTACTAAATAAAAGTGTTTTAAAGTGGTTGTAAAGGCAGAAGTTTTTTTACCTTAATGCATCCCCCCCCCCCCTCCATATATAGCCCAATCTCGATCCAGCGATGTGCATGAGAGCAGCAGCTCTCTTGGTTCCCTCTCTCTCTCACTGAACAGAGAGGCAGCAGCCGGAGCATTGGCTCCTGCTGCTGTCAATCACAGCCAGTGAGGAGAGAGCAGGGTGCAGGGCTGAGCTGTACTCTTTGTGCCAATAAACACACAGAGTTGGCTCAGGAGGGAGCATGCATGAGTACCCCCATAGCAAGCGGCTTGCCATGGGGGCACTTAGTAGGGAGGAGGGTCAAGGAGCGCTAGCAGAGGACCCCAGAAGAAGACCATTGCACAGAGCAAGTAAGTGTGAAATGTTTATTTTTAAAATAATAAAATGTTTGCTCTTAGAATCACTTTTGTTGCAGTCTGTGTTCCTAATGGAGATTTAACCATGCTTATGTAGCACCCTCTAGTGTGTTACTAGTGTTAGTGTAAGTACATTTAAGCTTATGACTCATGGTAAGTTATGTGAGTCTGTAATTGGTTCGGGTTACTGCAAGTCCAGCTAGATCGCTCTACAGATGCAGGCCTCTGGTACCTCCCCCTGGATCTAAAAGCTTGTAGAAGCTTCTGAAAGTTAGTGGGCAGAGGCCAGGAGGTTCTGATCTGCATACTTGAGGTAACTTGGCCATTCCCCAGGCAGAATGTCCTGGCAGGGTGGCTAGGTCAGCCCTTAAATATGGTGGAGCCTTGCCAGCAAGGAGTCGGATGGAAGATGGAGTGCTGAGGAGGATGTCAGTGGCCTAAGAGAGGACTCCTTGGTTTGAGGGGCTTTGTCTCCAGGCTGGGCTTGGGCTGGTTGAAAAGAATCCTTGCAGCGTTCGTATTGAGAGGGAATCTTACCTAAGAACAGCAGGGAGCAAGGAGGACAGAGTAAGTACATCAGCACATCCAGGGATTCACAAGGGGAGAGACTGTCACATGTAGCAAACTTCCAAAGGACAGCCATGTGCTTACCCCTTTTATACCTCATCCTGAGAGATCCTTGGAGCAACCAGGAGGGCTGGTAGTACCTGCAGGCAGTGGAGCTGGGAGCAGTTCTATAAAGGAGAGGAGATACTCCTGCATGCAGTTTTGCAAAATGTTGTACTATTTTAAAAAGACTAAGAGCTCCTAGTATGCAAAGGGACTTTTGCCACTGATCCTTAAAGTGGAAGTTCACCCTAATACTAAAATCTTTAAATCTACTGGCATCCACAATCTAAGACTAACCTATCTAGCCCTGTAAAGAAGAAATTGCATTTCATACCTTTTTTGAAGCAGCTCCAGTCTCCAGCAGCGGAAGATCTGTGCAGGATACAGTCGACAACGGTTGTGAAATGCTTGGGAAGTGGCATCACCCATAGAGTTACTACAGGGCTTCCGTTGTTGGCTTCCCCTCTGCACCCACCTCCACAGAGAGGCCCCCACTGACAGTTCAACGTGGGACCAGATCGGCTTCAGAAAAGTTATTTATAGTGATTTCTTCTTTACAGGTTAGTCTTAGATTCTGCATGCCTTTAGATTTAGAGATTTTAGTATTTAGATGAACTTCTACTTTAAAGACTGATTGTGTCCAGAAAGGAGAACAGTCCAGGATCTTTTCTCTGTATGTAGGAAGGAAGTTGTCCCCATCCGTTGTCTCAGTCAAGTTGGGCATCCCATAACCCCTCTACGCCATCCAAGTTGCTATCCCTAATAAAAAAGAAACAAAAAACAAAACAACCCCAGGGACTGATTCCTTGTGTCTGGATGCAAGTGGAAAATGCATGTTGCCTAGCTGTGCAGGAACAGGAGAGCCAGTTACCAGCAGCCCCTGCCAGGTAGTGCTACACTTATACCTTTCACTTTCTTTCAATAAGTGAGCAATTTTATTTAAAGTCAGCCAAAATGTTATTATTAGTTTTGGATAGAGTGGAAAGGTAGAACATTGCACAAGATGCAGCTCTGGTACAAAGGTAAGAAGCTGGGTGGGGGGTATTAGTTCAATTTGGCTCAGCAAGAGTTGAGGGGTGCGTTAGATGTCCTTTAATAAAAAAATAAATATATTTACAGGAGAGGTGCCAATCATTTGTAAGTTGGGTTACAATCTGGATCTACTTGGACCAGTCATGAATTGGTTAATTTTCATTTGAGGTTTCCTGGCCCTTTAACAATCTACATGGTGTGAATTCAGCCACGAGCCTCTGCTAGTGGTGCATGGAGCCTGGATCTCCACTTGCATATGATTAATGTGGAGTTCATCCTGTCTAGTGACTGAGTAAAAGCACTGGCAACCACTAATGATATTCATCATCCTTACTAAGAAACAGGCGCTCCAAGCCGATGTTCTGTGCACTGAGCACAGACAGCAAATCTTTGCATTTTAAAGGTTTGGATAAACAGAGCACTGCTGCTTCCAATGTGCATCAGTGGATGTCATCAATTCCAACGCGAGACACCCAGCTACCCTCCCACCGCCGTACCTTACGCTAGAACGCTATGTCGTCTGAAGATTTACAGGCGGCATTTGCTTTATGCCTAAACTGGATGCAAAATATCTTCCTTGAGGCAGTAGCTATCAATGTGTGTATTTAGTGCAGGTGATAAATCAGCCGGGGAAGGGGGAAGAAAAATAAGGTTGGGAATAAGCTTTTATGAAATCATTTGAACGTTGCGCAGGAAGCATGCTGCTTTCATATTCATGAACATGGAGCTAGCGTGCTCTAGGCAGAATTTATGAACGTTTTATAACCAGTTCTGATCAGAGAGACTGTCCCAACTGGGAGTCACAGTGCTAGCGGTCATTGACTGGGAACATCCAAGGCCTGCTAACTGGAATTCCTAATCCGTTTGCATATTCAGTGCTTCATTTAAAGGGAGAGTGTGGATATGAAGGGGGAACTACAGACGAGCAACATATAAAACATAGGAATTGCTCCTTATTTGTGTTTACATTTTCTTTTTTGAAGTGTATGTAAAACCTTAAAGTGGTTTTAAAGACCGTAGGTTTTTTGCCTTCATGCATTCTAGCTTTCCCTAATACTCACCTGAGCTCCCTCTTGATCTAGCAATGTGCACAAGAACTGAGCTTCTCCTGAGTCTCTCTCTCTCATTCCTCATTGGCTGAAACAGCTGCAGGAACCATTGGCTTCAACCAGTTAGCCAATGAGGAAAGAGCGGTGGGTAAATGAAGCTTTAAAAAAAGTATGGGAATCAGGGATTTGCAGATTTATACTTACCTAGGTGAATGCTGCATCTGTTCCCCCGTCGGCTCTAACACTGAGAACCAAGCGATCAAACACCACCGATTGCTTGGTTCTCAAAGCTCCCTGAGCAGAGAGCTGGTGACTGTCAGTCACCAGCTCTCTGCACTGCCCCATTGCGCTCACTGGAGCACTGGGCTGTGGATGGGGTGGGAGCAGTCGGCTCAGAGAGAAACTGACTGACGAAAGGGTCCTGCGTGGCTCCGAAATGTTGCACTACCCGGTCTTGTGATGTGATCTTTATTGAATAAAAAACAGTTTGGATGAAATTGATAATCCTTGGTGTGCTGGCAAATATCTACATATGATTAGATATCAGAAGAGCCGCCGCTCCAGGTGAGTAGAGGGAAGCCTGATGGATGCTGTGGGTGCCCGCCCTGGCTCGCCTCCACATACAATAGATAAGAAATATCTGCACACCATGAACTGCGATCCAAAGCCCTTTGTTAGGACATCCTAGGGTTACAGGACAACAAAGTGGAATGGTACCATTAAGCACTTTGTGGTTCTGTAACCTTGGGATGTCCTAACAAATGATTTTGGATTGCTGTCTATGGTGTGCAGCCATTTCTTCTTATCGAATATCTACATATCACTGAAAGGCTGAGCCAGGTGCCAGGCGAGGCATGTGGGTGGATCCCAACCATATGGTCTTGCCCGTACCTGGACCGCCTCTGTAACGTCAGCCGACAGTGGGCTGCAGCTTGCTGTCTGCTGCAAATGGGTCACAGGAGTGCAGAACGAACTGCACTCCTGTGATCCACAGGAGAAGTACAGCCAAATGAGTTTTGCCTGTACTTCTCATTTAATGACACTTTAAATCTATTTCTCACAATGTTTGCCATCAAACCTCACTGTACACAGTCTTCTTAAGCAAAGAATTTTCAATGAATCTATTGCAAAGCTTCTCACCTGGAGATCCTGCCAGTGACATAACCTGTTTTTGTAGCCTGACAACGCTAAGCCACTGCCTTGCAATTAGCAGCAGTGTTGTCAGCCGGCTGTGGGAGCTCTTGGAGTTGGCCATTTGACTTCCTATCTGATAGATCTGATGAGCAGTCCAATGGTGAACTGAAGGAGGCCATTTTCAAAACTCAGGCTGGTCATAAATTATGCAATGTTCTTGTTCAATTTCCTTTAGATTTACCTTCAACTATGTAGTTCAAGAATCTGCCTGATTGGATACAAATTGAAATAGTTTAGGTCTGACCTCATATTATACAGTTTTGGTCAATTGCATAATGTATGGCCAGCCTTACAGTCCTGCAATAGTTAGAATAAAAAGCAACCCATATTATAGTGCTTACAATGTCTCCTACAGAATCACAGCTCTGTGATCCAGTGCTGGTCCTCTTCAGGGTTGAATGACCCTGGGAGCTTGTCTTTAGGCTGCCCTGGTCTCACAGGAGAACGCTGAATGTCATTTTCTCAGCATCACTCTTCACTCTTTACATCATTTAGGACAATCCAGCGCTGGAGACGTGGTAAAAAGAAAAAGGACCTGCATATCATTTGACCAGCCAGAAGACATCTGAAAGAGGTGTGTATAAATAAAAACAGAAATACATACAGGGGGGCTCCCCAGAGGAGTGAATAGGGGTCAGGGGTGAACTTGAGCTGCAATTGGGCTTTAAAGCAGGATTAAACCCAAAAGCAAGCATTTATTATATTGCAGCTTACTATTTCTTAAATGTGATAGCTGCATTTGTTTTCTTTTGTAGGATTTCTTTCTTCTATTTTCACCTGGTGATCAGACCAGTTGGTTTGTTGTTTTTCATTTTCAATACATTTTTTTATTAAAAGTTTTACAAAAAATACAAAGCGTAACCCATATCAGTGCGTAGGTAAATACAATGCATCAATTCTCAAATAGTAATCAACAAGTTTCAGGAGGAAAAAACAACTGGTGTAAAAAAACAACATACACAAAAGTGAGTACACCCCTCCCATTATGGTAAATATTTTATTATATCTTTTCATGTGACAACACTGAAGAAATGACACTTTGCTACAATGTAAAGTAGTGAGTGTACAGCTTGTATAACAGTGTAAATGTGCTGTCCCCTCAAAATAACTCAACACACAGCCATTGATGTCTAAACCGCTGGCAACAAAAGTGAGTACACCTCTAAGTGAAAATGTCCAAATTGAGTGCAAAGTGTCAATATTTTTGTGGCCACCATTATTTTCCAGCACTGCCTTAACACTCTTGGGCATGGAGTTCACCAGAGCTTCACAGATTGCCACTGGAGTCCTCTTCCACTCCTCCATGACGACATCACGGAGCTGGTGAATGTTAGAGACCTTGCGCTCCTCCACCTTCTACTTGAGGATGCCCCACAGATGCTCAATAGGGTTTAGGTCTGGAGGCATGCTTGGCCAGTCTATCAACTTTACCCTCAGCTTTTTAGCAAGGCAGTGGTCATCTTGGAGGTGGATTTGGGGTCGTTATCATGTTGGAATACTGCCCTGCAGCCCAGTCTCCGAAGGGAGGGGATCATGTTCTGCTTCAGTATGTCCCGTTACATGTTGGCATTCATGGTTCCCTCAATGAACTGTAGCTCCCCAGTGCCGGCAGCACTCATGCAGACCCAGACCATGACAATCCCACCACCATGCTTGACTGTAGGCAAGACACATTTGTCTTTGTACTCCTCACGGTTGCCACCACACACGCTTGACACCATTTTAACCAAATAAGCTTATCTTGGTCTCAACAGGCCGTGACCCCTCGATGTCAAGTAACTCCCTTGGTACTTACGGTTGTACATTGCCCTGTATGACTTCGTCTTGTACTAGGGGAGGGAAGCCTCTGACCCGACGTCCCGTCATAAGGTTGTACTATTGCTGGGGTTTAGGTGGAGGTTCTACTGGTGACGGAACGATTTTTCGACTCCCATTTCAACTATCTGACCGGTTCGTACGGAGGTCTGGATTTGGGATAACTCGTAGACACCCCGTAGGAGTTCATCTTCCACCTCCTCGCGTTCCAGAGATTGTAAGTGGTCGAGGCACTACAGCAGTACCTCCTCACCTTCTCCTGAGGTC
>BLSH010161854.1:1936322-1949824 GCA_018402905.1 Glandirana rugosa | reverse complement strand
AATATTGACACTTTGAGCTCAATTTGGACATTTCCACTTAGGGGCGTACTCACTTTTGTTGCCAGCGGTTTAGACATTAATGGCTGTGTGTTGAGTTATTTTGAGGGGACACCAAATTTACACTGTTATACAAGCTTTACACTCACTACTTTACATTGTAGCAAAGTGTCATTTCTTCAGTGTTGTCACATGAAAAGATATAATAAAATATTTACAAAAAATGTGAGGGGTGTACTCACTTTTGTGAGGTACTGTATATTCCGACTCTGTTGTTTTTCAAAAGAACAAGCTCTCTTGCAGATTGTATCAGTCACAGGGATGAGAGTAACAACCACAGGGGTTCTTACAGTGATCAACTTTTATTAATTTAAGTAAAACCTTTATCCCAATAGGAAAAGAAAAGATTGCTTATATAGTGTTAGTTGGAGTCTGGATTTGATTTTTTTGTGTATTTAAATCTGCTGACGATATCGCATCTACTGAAACGCATTAAGAAGACCCAGGGCGCACATCACCACGTATGCATGCTGAATGGCAGCCATCTTTAGTGTACACAACATTGGGGTCTCACTATACATAATTAAGTGAAATTTTAACTTTAACTTTTTAACTACATTTTTGGATCGTTGGTTTCACGCTATAGGGAGCACGTCAGTTTTTTGCATGTTTGGTCAAGGTATTGTGCAAGCTGCTTCATAAGGTAATTGAAACTAGCACAGATATTTTTCTTTTTTTTAATATTTAAATCTGCTAGTATATCCAACACTCTCCTCCCATCAGACTAACAATGCTGCTGCCCAAATGTGTCCATGTGCTCCTTCATCCAGATTGGGGTCACTATAATACAGGAGGTGTGTTATTGGGTAGCTCACCAGGTGAAAACAGCGGGTGGAAAAAAATAGTAAAAATAAAACTAGCTGTGGACAACCATGGAGCAGCAATTAAGTCCTATACCTCTTTCAAGGGCAATATGGTATCCCTACCGGCCTCTCTCAAGTCTCATCCCACTATAGGCCCTACTCTTAGAGTGGGTCATGTACAAAGCTGGAGCTTTCCTCAGCCCAATCTCCGCTATTCCCTATTTTGGGAAACACTAGCTTTCCTCCGGGCATAGAACCTGGCCCATTTGGGACTCTCAGGGAGAGGAACTGCAGGCCTCTCATTTCCTTACAGATAACACCTAGCCCACGACTTCCACATTGACGCATCTGGAGGGTGAGTTCCAACTGCCCTTCTGGCAAGCTCTCCAACTTCAACATTTTTTGCGAACCTTAGGCCTCCCAGCCCCTTTCCGTAACCAAAGGTCCCTGTTTGAAGCCTATTGCGAAGATGTGGATCATCTCCCCTGCACCTTCTCTAAAATGTATGCCCTGCTGATCTCCCCCACCAGACAATTTTATTATGCCAAGTCTGGCAAAATGGGAAAGAGACCTAGATAGGACTTTTACACCCATTCAGAGACAAAACATCATTCACCTCGCATTGAAATCATCTATCTGCACACGAATGCAAGAATCTAATTACAAGCTTCTGACACGTTGGTACCTTACCCTGTCAGCTCTAAGCAAATACTATCCCAAGGCGTCGCATAGATACTGGAGATGTGGAGACGAGATAGGGACATTAATGGTTGGAGATGCAGAGGATATCCCAGCAATTCACAGACTTCCCCATTCCATGGGACACGGCCTTCTCCTTAATGTATTGCTCACAAATACCGCTACGAACCTATAAGAAATTAATTCTCAGCCATCTGCTGAACGCCACCAAAGCCTGTGTCACGTTGCGTTGGAGGAACCCAAATCCTCCCTCCATCTCTATCTGGCTCAATAAGATTAGAGGGTAAACTATCTGGAAGATCTAGTGCTCACCGCCCAAAACAGAAGAGATCGTTATACCAAGACATGGACATACTGGAACATGTTTGTATATTTGGACGAAGGGAAGTCCCTTCTGGGAAGAGGGTCTGGAGAGTGAATCTTACGGCCTTAGATGCATTCGCACATCCCGTCTCCCTGGCTTTACCCACCCCTCCCTTTTGTTTTGTCTCCCTCTTCTTTCCCTCCCCCCATTCTCTCTGCTATCTCCCCACAGTCCTTTCACTACCCTACTTTTTTTCCAGTATTTTTATAAGGGTTTCTTATCTGTTTTAAAATAACAAAGTATCCGTGACTTGTACAGGCCGTAATCATCACCATTATAATTATTTGAGGTGGGCTCTCCAGTTTGATGTTAAAAGGGTTGATAATACTGTTGCCTTAGCAATCCACTTCTGTAATATGTCATAATGGACTGTACTAATACTCAGGGCCGGCCCTACCATGGGTCCCAGTGGGTCCATTGGACCCAGGCAGCATTTTTTGAAAGGGGCAGCAAATTGAACCACTCCCGCCTCTCCTTCTCTTCTATTTACCCAGCAAATTGACCACCAAGATTTTTTTTTCCAGCAGTTTTGTGTGTCAAGATGACAACTGCCCCCCCCCCCCACTCTGCCCGCCCCTATACTACCCTAGCCCACCCCTATACTGCCCTAGCCTGTCCATATACTACCCTAGTCTGTCTATACACATAATGGTATGCGATATAATTTTGCATATAGACAATGTTCTGTTGCATGTAAATCTAACTTCCTGATGAATTTCATTCTCGTTTTAATTATCATTATGTAAAATAATGGATGTGGGGGCCTTTTGATGGGAGTGATTTTTTTTTTGGGGGGGGGGCAGCATTTCATTCTTGGACCAGCCCTGCTAATACTGGTTATGATGTAAAAACTCTCCTCGAAACTGTGTCATGGTATGTACTGCCGGATACTGACCATAAATAAAGAATTTGAAAAAAATAAAAAATAAAACGAATGCAGCCACCACATTCAATTATTGGTAAGCTGCAATATATTACATTCTTTGGTGTAATATTGTTTTAAATGATCATTACTTAACTCTGCAAAGTTTCAAGATCAGATAGTCAGAGATTTCTTTCAGCAGGAACATAGGGGTTCTGGCACCTCCAGCACAGAATGTATGTAATGGCAAGGGGTACTAGAGTATGCTGGAGTGTCTACTGATGCTGGCTGCTAAGGTGATCTATGGTCGCTGGGGGGATCTATTGTTGTGGGGGGGGTCAATTATTGTTGGCTGCAGGGGATCTATTTTATTGTTTTTCTTGTTATCCGTATTCAGTTACATACACATTACTGTACTGTATTCTCTAAGACCCCTTTCATACCAGAACGTTTTTCAGGTGCTTTTGCACTAAAAATAGTGTCTGAAAAGCGCCTGAAAAATTGCCCCCAATACACCCCAGTGTGAAAGCCCGAGTGCTTTCACACTGGGGCGGTGCACTTGCGGGACGACTGCAAGTCGCATCTTTGAGGCGGTGTGGGAGCGGTGTATTCACCGCTCCTCCACGGCCCCTTCCATTGAAAACAATGGGGCAGCACTCCCAAAGCGCTGGACACCGCTTCGGAAGTGCCGCTAACCGTCACTTTTAACCCCTGTTAAACCCCTTGTGGGGGGTTAAAAGCTCACTGCCGCCGCCCAAATAGAGCCGCTATGACGAGAGGTAACGCTCCGCAAATTAGTGGTGTTTTACCACTAACGCCCAGACAGCCCTGGTGTGAAAGGGGTCTTAAAGAAATGGTCCTGGAATGTGGGTAGGGGGTGGAACCAAAGTGTGGTGCTCGGAGGTGGGTAGGAGGCGGAGAGAAGGGGTGATTTGGAAGGAAGGAGTACCTGCACCTATTTCCTGAGAAAAAAAGCCCTGCAGATAGTGTAGTTATACTTATATCTATGAACTACATCAAACCTTCATAAAGAACATCTAGAGAGATATTGAAGGAGAGAGGGCTACCTAGAAGCATTGGATATTTTTCGTTAAATACCTATTGTTCCCTGCTAAGATCAAAGTGTGGCTCAGAGTGTCTGCAGTGTACACAAGCATGGGTATAGGCATGGTGTGTTTGGAAGCCAACAAATTTGGCATCCATGATGGTGGACATAGCAGCAACAATTACCATAATTGTAGAGCTTGAGGCAACTGAAATTATGTGTGGAAGCGATTCTGCTTGTAGGGAGAAGCGGGACTGAACACAACAGATGTCTCAGCACAACAGCTGCTTTTATTGCACAAGATACAAGATTTTCTTTATGTTCAGGAAAGGCTTGGCTTTCAACTGACATAACATTTGTAATATGTGTATATCAGCAGTGACAAGGGAACTTTCCTTGAACAGAAGAATAGTATCTCGCTTCTCTCTTACAGTATTATTCACAGTAGCAAAAGGAGTACAATCCCTTAACATACTGATAACAGCATAGCTCCCAATTGTCCCTTATTTGGAGGGACTAACCCTTTTTTGGAATTAAATTCTTCCTGGTCCCTCTTTGTGGTCTGTTAAATAGATGGATGTCTATATAGCACTGTACAGGTGCATCTAAAAAAAAATAGAATATCATCAAAAAGTTAATTTATTTCAGTAATTCAGTTCACAAAGTTAAACTCGTATACAGTCAGGTCCATAAATATTGGGACATTGACACAATTCTAATCTTTTTGGCTCTATACACCACCACAATGGATTTGAAATGAAACAAACAAGCTGTGCTTTAACTGCAGACTTTCAGCTTTAATTTGAGGGTATTTACATCCAAATCAGGTGAGCGGTGTAGAAATTACAACAGTTTGTATATGTGCCTCCCACTTTTTAAGGGACCAAAAGTAATGGGATAATTGGCTGCTCAGCTGTTCCTTGGCCAGGTGTGTGTTATTCCCTCATTATCCCATTTACAAGGAGCAGATAAAAGGTCCAGAGTTCATTTCAAGTGTGCTATTTGCATTTGGAATCTGTTGCTGTCAACTCTCAATATGAGATCCAAAGAGCTGTCACTATCAGTGAAGCAAGCCATCATTAGGCTGAAAAAAAACCAAAACAAACCCATCAGAGAGATAGCAAAAACATTAGGCGTGGCCAAATAAACTGTTTGGAACATCCTTAAAATGAAAGAACGCATCGGTGAGCTCAGCAACACCAAAAGACCCGGAAGACCACGGAAAACAACTGTGGTGGATGACCGAAGAATTCTTTCCCTGGTGAAGAAAACACCCTTCACAACAGTTGGCCAGATCAAGAACACTCTCTAGGAGGTAGGTGTATGTGTGTCAAAGTCAACAATCAAGAGAAGACTTCACCAGAGTGAATACAGAGGGTTCATCACAAGATGTAAACCATTGGTGAGCCTCAAAAACAGGAAGGCCAGATTAGAGTTTGCCAAACAACATCTAAAAAAGCTCTAACAGTTCTGGAACAACATCCTATGGACAGATGAGACCAAGATCAACTTGTACCAGAGTGATGGGAAGAGAAGAGTATGGAAAAGGAAAGGAACTGCTCATGATCCAAAGCATACCACCTCATCAATGAAGCATGGTGGTGGTAGTGTCATGGCCTGTGCATGTATGGCTGCCAATGGAATTAGTTCTCTTGTATTTATTGATGATGTGACTGCTGACAAAAGCAGCAGGACAAATTCGGAAGTGTTTCGGGCAATATTATCTGATCATATTCAGCCAAATGCTTCAGAACTCATTGGATGGCGCTTCACAGTGCAGATGGACAATGACCGAAGCATACTGCGAAAGCGACTAAAGAGTTTTTTAAGGGAAAGAAGTGGAATGTTATGCAATGGCCAAGTCAATCACCTGACCTGAATCCGATTGCGCATGCATTTCACTTGCTGAAGAACTGAAGGGAAAATGCCCCAAGAACAAGCAGGAACTGAAGACAGTTGCAGTAGAAGCCTGGCAGAGCATCACCAGGGATGAAACCCAGCGTCTGGTGATGTCTATGCATTCCAGACTTCAGGCTGTAATTGACTGCAAAGGATTTGCAACCAAGTATTAAAAAGTGAAAGTTTGATTTATGATTGTTAATCTGCCCCATTACTTTTGGTCCCTTAAAAAGTGGGAGGCACATATACAAACTGTTGTAATTCCTGAACCGTTCACCTGATTTGGATGTAAATACCTCAAATTAAAGCTGAAAGTCTGCAGTTAAAGCGCAGCTTGTTTGTTTCATTTCAAATCCATTGTGGTGGTGTATAGAGCCAAAAAGTTTAGAATTGTGTTGATGTCCCAATAATTATGGACCTGACTGTATACAATATATGAGTTTCACTTTTTGAACTGAATTACTGAAATAAATTAACTTTTTGATGATATTCAAACTTTTTGAGATGCACCTGTATAGCTACCAAAATGTCTATGAAGATTCACATTCATCCAGGTAAAGGTATGTTTAGTTGTAGTTAGTCATATTCAACTGGATCTGTTCTGTAATGCTGAAGACATTTCACATATTAGAATGTTGCCAACTATCTCTAGCAGGCTGCTTAGGCATACTTCCATAAGGTAGTAGTCCGTGTAAGGTGTTCCCCAGAACTGGTAGATCTCCAGACTCCCTTTGCCTGAGACGGACTGCAAGGTGCAACAGTCCTCCTTTGCAGCAATCGCATCATTCCTTAGAGCAGGAACAGACCGGATCCCACGGACCTCAGCTTCCCCCCTTTTTTATAACGCCAGGCAGATAGGCTGGGCCCAAAAAGCCTGGGAACAGCAAAGTATGACTTTACCCATTTCCAGCCTGGGTCAGCCACTGTCAAGCTAAAAAAGCACCTGAAAAGTCCTACACCAGTGGTTCTCAACTCCGGTCCTCGGGACCCACTAACAGGCCAGGTTTTTAGTATTACCTTGGGGAGATGCAGACTAGAATACTGCAATCACTGAGCAGCAAATGACATCACATGTGATGTGTTTCAGTTATCCTGCAAACCTGGCCTGTTGGTGGGTCCCGAGGACCGGAGTTGAGAACCACTGTCCTACACTGTTCTGCTTTTCTGTTTACAATCTATACACCTAAAAACGGTTACTAAAATATGGCCACCCACAGATACAATTATGTAAGCTCTAACGAGCAGGGTCCTCTGATTCCTCCTGTATTGAATTGTATTGTAATTGTACTGTCTGCCCTAATATTGTAAAGCGCTGTGCAAACTGTCGGCGCTATATAAATCCTGTATAATAATAATAATAATTAATATCAAATCAATGATTATTAAATGTTTATCTAAAAAACACTGAAATTACTACACATTTCCTTTTATCAAATGTTTGTGCCAATGCCACAATACCTATGGAAGCTTCTTTGACTTTTATCCTTCAAAATGTTCTAAACCAGTACAAATCTTCTGTATAGCAAACAAATTTCATGCGCATTTAACGAGCTGAAGGCAATCTAATATGAAATTAATCTAAACTTTTAGGTAGAGAAGCCGTTTTATCGATGAGCCATCTCATCTGGTGTGATCAGGAGCAAGAAAAAATATATACATGTTAAATGATGTAGGCTCAATCAGCGATGCCAGATCCTCCCTTCAATTTATGAGGTGCGTCATGGTGATGTGTATTGACAGCTGAGAAATGCTTATCAAGGAATATCGGGAGCTGACACTGGGGCAACAGTCTAGAGAAAGATACGGCTTTTTTGCTACATAAATCAGCCCACTGACTTTTCCAGGAATTGCGTCCTAATAGTCACATTTGAATATGTTGATTGACTTGAATCAATGACCCATTAAGTTGCACTAGACGCTTGATTCGTTTAGTGATTCCTGACTTTTAACCTCTTGCTGATACTTTGTGATACCTGTTAGCAAGCAATATGTATCTTCATACAAGGATTTAGAAGAACTAGTTATTCCACAAATAGGAAGCATTAAAGTGAACCTGCATTTAGTAAATAAATCTAAACTCATTTTTTTTTTTCATTTATAAAATGTAAGTATATTTGGCATCATTCAAACAAAACACGTCAAAACAGAGCTACACATTAGTTGTAACAGATAGTCCAATAGTGTTTGCACAGTGCTTTCAGCAAATCAACTCCACAAGCTGTTTAATAAGTGGGTGAGGGATCCACGTGAGTCAGCGAATAGGATGAAAGTCCATAACAAACATTCCCAGCCACCAGGTTCCTTAAAACACCACCAGTGATCCACTCCCTATGTAGTGCCCACTTACCGGACACCAACTTGGGTAGAGCCCTTCAGTATATGTATACACCTGCCAGGGGCGTATCATGAAATTAGTGGGCCCGTGTGCAAGCCCACACCGCACCGATAATCCCCAGCTGTCAACCAGGGACAGATCATCCTTAAGTGCAGTGTTGGTCAGAGCACTGGGGGCCCCCCACCCCTTGGGGCCCGTGTTCAGTGAACACCCTGCACCCATGGATGATACGCCACTGACACCTGCACTGCTGACAGTCCTCTGCTGCTCTGCTACCACACATCCACTGGTACATTAATCAGGTCTCCTTAAGAGGACCCCACTATAGTTACGGTTACTATATGGGACGGATGTCCAGATGACGAATGCCACATAAAATCTAATGAGTCTGTTTATAAAATCGAATGAGTCTGTAGCGCTGATTAGTGTAACATTGCGGGCAGCGTTATCATTATTACACTACAGTTTGAATATTTGGCATCATGTCTCACTACACAGATATCTTAAAGATATCATATTTTTATGTTGCAAAGTTTCTGGAGATTCTGCCAGGTACAGCACTTCCTATAGCAAGCTGACAACACTAAGCTGGCTGTTGATCAACCTTTAAGGTCTATCAGATAGGAAATCCAACAACCAACAGAAGGTGCACTCACAACAGATTAAAAAATACTGCTGCAAATTGCAACACAGCAGCTTAGCATTAACAAAACAATTGTGTTAATAGTTACGTATGATGCCAGACATACTGAAAAAAATATTTAGGGTCATAGACTTTAAAGCTAAACCCTGGAAACCAAAACATTTTACCCTTGAAGTTGGTCTTCCTTCCCTCTGCAAGGGTTAAATGCTTGTTTTGCCAGTGATATAATTACCTTATTCCTCATTTCCACAGGCTTCCTCCTCTTTGGCCAACTGGTCCTCCGAAGCCCCTTCCCTTCAAGCAGTCACACCTCTCTGATGTTATCCCGTACTATGCAGAACCAGCAGTCACGCATTGAACGGGAAAACGTTGCGGGCCCATCCACAACCTTGGACAGTGGAGTAGAGCAGCGGCTTCAAGAGTAGTGAGGAATATGGTAAATATATTATTATTAAACAGGATTTATATTACGCAAACAGTTTATGCCGCACTTTACAACATAAGGGAAGACAGTACAATTACATACAATTTAATACAGTAGGAATCAGAGGGCCCTGCTCTTTAGAGCTTACAATCTAGAAGGGAGGGTCAAGAGATACAAAAGGTAATAACTGTGTGGGATGGGGTGATGGAGAAAATAAACGCACAGTTGTTAGGTGGGGACACGGTAGGCCTCTCTGAAGAGAAGGGTTTTCAGGGATCGTCTAAAAGTGGACATAGTAGGAGATAGTTAGGCAGATTGGGGTAGAAAGTTCCAGAGGATGGTAGAGGCTCTGGAGAGGTCCTAGAGGTGAGCATGGAAGGGGGTGACAGGTGTTCTTAGGAGGAACAAGGAGAGAGATTTGTTTGATATTTTGAGACAAGGCTAGTAAAGCTAATGGGGCCAGAGTTGTGGAGGGCCCCATCCCAACTCCTGACACCGAGTCATGCAACCCAAGCTGTACACTGGAATCTCCTGTAGCTGTTGGAAATGTGAAATCATTCAACAAACCAAGACTGCTTCACCAATCATGTGATAGCTTGGGATAGACTTTGGAAGTGTTTAAGGAAACCTGCCAGTTTAAGGCACTGAACTTTAGTGAGTTACAATAGAATGTTGCTTGTATTCTATGGCAAGAGGCAGTTATTAGAAGGGATTGGGACAGAATGGCACCCTATGTGATCACAAATATATAGAAATCTGTTGCTCCACTTAGTTTAAAGTTATTTTTCCATTGCCAATGCAAACATAGCGTGAGTACATCACCAATGATGAGACCTGGTGCAGTTCCATATTCAGATGTGCCATGTAAGAAAGGCATTACCAGAACAATGCTGACATCTAGCAAACTGTATAGCTGGCCTTAGCAGCTAGAAACATGCTGAAACAAGCTTAAGTTAAAACCTGAAAAAATTATCTGTGTTCACATGGCACATTTTATTTTCATATTTTATCTTTACAACACATGTACTAAAACTGAGGTTTTTTATAGAATTTGTGAAAAGAAAGGGCATTTCAGTTTCGTTGGATAGCAGATACGTAAGGTGTACAACTACTATGTAGAATGCCAGCAAGCAAAGGGATCAGGGTACTTGCAGTTTGACCTTTGATGCTCTATAATACATTTCCTCAGACATATAATACAATATTACAGGTCACAATTAGAAATATAGCCACATTTTCCAGATCTAATGGAGATGAAATCCACATACAGACAAGGACTGAAATTGACTCTTGCTATATTCTGTTTCCGAACTGGGATATAGTGGAGCCAGACCTGTTAGTGGCATCACAGTGAAGGCGACTAGTCCATTAAGTTTCCTCCGAGCGAGCACCCAATACGGGGTTAAGTATGATTCAGTGCTAAGTGAGCCACTGAAGGCCAGTCTGACAGCAGGGAGGGGTTCAAGTGTGATGGCTATTATCAATTGTTAATTCACTTGAATGGCTGTTAAAGATCAATAATAGCTATTGCGCTTAAGTGCATATACCCACTATGTGTGATGAATTGATGAAGGCAGAAAGCCAGCTTCTGAAAGTTTGTCAATACTACCTTAAATTGGTTAGACAAAAAATGTTTCCCTTTCACTGTATATACTGTATGTTAAATTGCTGCTGTGCTAAAGGTGCAAGGTTCACTGACAGTTAAAGTCTATGTCCACAAAGACCACGCTGAGGAGTGGGCAAAGAGATAGTTTCCAGCTTAAAGAGGAGTTCCAGGCTCCTTCGGAAAAAATTAAAAGTCAGCAGCTACAAATACTGTAGCTACTGACTTTTACTATTAAGGCACATACCTGTCCAGGAAACCAGTGGTGTCCTCACTAGAGTTGAGCAAACACCTGGATGTTCGGGTTCGGCCGGTTCGGCCGAACTTCGCGGAAACGTTCGGGTTTGGTACCGAACGTTATCCGAACTTTATCCCGGACCCCATTGAAGTCAATGGGGACCTGAACTTTTCGGCACAAAAAATTACTGTAAAAAAGTACTGGAAAGTGCTAGAGGGCTGCAAAAGGAAGAAAAATGGGAGATGTTATTAGATCTGCAATCTGTCCCTCAAAGCAGTAGTACTCTCTACCTAGTCCAGTATCAGATCGTTCTGTAATCAGATCGTTCTGTAATGCAGGTTGAGAGATCGTTCTGTAATGCAGGATGAGATGTTATAGATCTACAATCTGACCCTCAAAGCAGTAGTAGTAATCTCTACTTAGTTATTAGAGCTGCAATCTGTCCCTCACAATCTGTCCCTCACAGCGCCGGCAGCATCCTCTCCCTACACTAACCCGAGAGCATGTGACATGCAGCACTGTGACTCCAGTCTCATATAGAGGCTGGGTCACATGATGCACTGGCCAATCACAGCCATGCCATTAGTAGGCATGGCTGTGATGGCTTCTAGGGAAAACCAGTGAAACGCTTGTTGATTGGCTGCCCTGCAGCTATTCAACATGCGTGATAAAATACCAGAACCCAGAACCCGAACATTTTTCTCAAACGTTCGGGTTCGGTATACGGACACCCGAAAGTTCGGTATGGACCCGAACTTTACAATTCGGGTTCGCTCAACTCTAGTCCTCACCTGAGCTGATTTTTCAATTGGCTATCAAGTGCTCGCACCTCCATCTTGACTAAGGGAAACCGGCAACGAAGTGTTGGGACTTCACGGCCGGTTCCCTACTGCACATGCGTGAAGCGTGCTGTGCTTTGTGAATAGGCCCGCTGCAGGGGGAGGAGGAAGGGGCTGTCAAAGGCAGGTACCCGCTCCCCCCCCAAAAAGTGCCAAATGTGGAAGCATAGGGGGGAGGAGGCTGACAAGCGGGGCTTCTCTTTTTGGGTGGAGCTCCGCTTTAATATTTCTTGGGCTGCAGATAGAAATAAAGGTTTCAAGGATGTAGCTTCATTTACTAAAACTGGAGGGTGCAAAATCTGATGCAGTTCTGCATAGAAACCAATCAACTTCCAGGTTTTTTGTCAAAGCTCTCAAGTGTCTCCTTGCCGTCTCCACCAACATCTATGGGGCCTCCTTCGCTGTGTTTTCCACTCTTATCAGAGTGACAGGAAGTTTCTTGTAAAGAGCAGAGGAGCTGCCAAGCCAGTGTGTGTGAGCAGAGTGAGTGGCAATAAACGGTCTTAAAGAGAGAGGCACTCCAATTTGCTGGGTGGATATTACTTATATATATACACTTGCAATCAGAAATATTCAACCCCCTCACCTCAATAGACAATACAGTGATGTTGATGAAAGATAATGAAAATCAATGAAAAAAAAAAACTTGTGAAATAACAAATAATATTTATTGATACATATTTGAGTTATTTTGTCAACAGAAGGCATCACGTTCTTCTTCAAAATGACCTGATATTTCTGGAAATCCATGATGCCAGGTACACAATCAAGATTGCCAGTTCCTGCCACAGAAAAACAGCCCCACATCTTTATTGACCCACCTCCGTGCTTGACCGTGGGGATGGTATTCTCCTGGCCATAAGCCTGACCTTTTGCACACCAGACATACCGCTGGTCCATATGTCCAAAAAGTTCCAGTTTGGTTTCATCAGTCCATAGAACTGTCTCCCAGAACTCTGTAGTTTTGTCCAAATTCCTCCTGGCATATTCTAGTTGACGCCTGATGTTCCTTGAGGTCAAGATTGGAGTGCGTCTTGAGGTCCGGCCTTGAAGTCCTTGATTATTCAGTGCACGTCTTATAGTTGCCACTGAAGCACTTGTACCAGCCTTCATCATGTCATCATGTAGCTGTCTTGCAGTCACACTGGGGTTTTTCTTAGCTGTCCTGACTAAGTTGCTAAGGGCCCTTGATGAAATTGTGAGAGCTCCACTTCAGGACATAAAAAATGTCAGAAAGCTTTACGAACAACAATATTATATAGAGGTTGAATAATTGTGACATGGCGATCTTAACAAAATATACTGTTACACACAAATACTACATCATACATTTTCTGTGTTGATTTTATGTATCAGAATCGTTGAATCAGTCCTGTCGATTCTTTTTGGGGTCACACTGACGTTCTGTCGATGTACTACTGTACTACTTCCGACCATGTTCACGAAGTCACCGTTGATATTCTGCACGTGACTTATTAGTTCCTGAAGTTCCGGCCTGGAGTTCTGCGTGAGGTTAGAACTGGAGTTCCTTGTAGTCCGCAGTTGATCTTATACGGTCCTCCTTAAACCTGTTTTGATGTCTCAAGACCCTCTGTCAAGATACCTGACTACTTTGGTTTGACCTTGAAAAACCTGTATACCTGGTCGCCATACAGACCACACGTTTTCCAGTCCGAATACCGGTCCTCTTA
>BLSH010161854.1:1921737-1932115 GCA_018402905.1 Glandirana rugosa | reverse complement strand
CAGCCATATTCTATAAAAAATTTGGCCCACTAATTGCCCCTTACCTAGCTCGCTTCTTTAACAACATTCGTAAAGGGTGTCCACTGGACAAAGAACAGAATTCAGCATTCATCTCAGTAATCCCCAAACCCGGCAAGGACCATACTGACGTTGTAAACTACCGCCCAATCTCATTGATTAACAACGATATTAAATTAATGACCAAAATCTTAGCCTCTAGACTAGCAAGCTTTATTTCACTATATATACACAAAGACCAAGTGGGGTTTATCCCGGGAAGACAGGGCCCTGACCAGGTGAGAAGAGCAATTGACATCATTTCTCTGCTGAATTCCAGCTGGGACGGTGGTCCTCCACAAGAAGGATATTTGCTCTCCATAGACCTACACAAAGCATTCGATAAAGTATCATGGCCCTATCTTTTCGAGATTCTCCACAGATGGGGATTTGGCCCACACTTTACTTCCACCCTAACGGCCCTATACACTAATCTCAACGCTCAAGTCCGACTACTAGGCCAATACTCCGAAACCTTCCCGGTCACACAAGGAACCAGGCAGGGCTGCCCCCTGTCCCCGCTCATTTTTGCAATAGCGATCGAAACCCTTGCGATAGCGATCAGAACCCATCCAGATTTCAAAGGGGTGAGGTGTGGCACCCAAGAACACAGATGCGCGCTGTTCGCCGATGACCTCCTGCTTTTTATAACAAACCCCCTGGTCACAACCCCCAATGTGCTTAGGCTACTAAAAGATTTTGGCGAGGCCTCGGGTCTCTCAGTTAACACTACAAAATCCACGGCTCTTAACATCACGATCCCAACTTCAACATGGGAACAACTGAAAAATACCTTCCCATTCTCCTGGGCCCCACGGACTCTCCCCTACCTAGGCATACAGTTAACCGACTCCATCGAGAAACTGTTCGCAGCAAATTTCCCCCCCCTTCTAAAAACTATTTCAACTGATCTACGAAAATGGGCACCCACTGGCTTATCCTGGATAGGAAGGATCAACTCAATCAAAATGAACATATTACCACGAATCCTATACCTGTTCAGGTCAATCCCAATTCCACTAAACAAATCATATATTCTTAAACTCCAGTCCCAAATCGTCTCTTTTGTGTGGGGAAAGAAAGGATACCGTTGCAATAAAACCACCCTAACCCGCTCCAGAAAACAGGGGGGCTTGGGACTTCCATGCCTGTGGTCCTATTATCAAGCCGCACAATTAGCGCAAATCTCGACAGTTTACTCTAAAGGCCCTAAGCCAGACTGGGTATCTATGGAACGACAAGCAACCCCTAAACATACCATTGACTTCCTATTATGCAGTCTCCCTTCCTCTCGCCCACCCATCCTAGCCCCGACGCTCTCACACTCTGTAGCCCTAACAGACAAACTATACAAGACCGGCTTATTACTTTCCTCTCTTAAACCATTATCCCACATTTTTAATAACCCGGCATTCCCTCCGGGTCTAAACATACAAGCCTTCAAATGGTGGCTCAACAAGGGTCTCTTTAGGATTGGCCACTTCTTTACGAGTCAGGGTCCTATCTCCAAACCCTATTGCACCTTTAAACTGGACATGCCTCCAGCGGAACTCTATAGATTCTCACAAATTTCCCATTTTTTACATTCGATTTGGAAAAATAGGGACAAAAACCCAAACCCCACCGACTATGAGACATGGTGTGCAGGGGCTTCGGCCCAAAGAGGAGGTATCTCAATAATATATGCCCTACTTATCCAGAAAACAGATAAACCGGCCTATGCGGTGGCCTGGGAAAAAGAGCTAAACATTCAACTAAAGCCAGACTCTTGGACATTAGCGGCTCAACGAGCACAAAAAGGGCTAATGAACGTCACATTGATAGAAGCTAATGTCAAGGTCTTGCTAAGATGGTACTATACTCCAGCCAGATTAGCTCAGATTTACCCTACCTCTTCCCCTCTATGTTTCAGGGGTTGCGACCTACAGGGCACCATGTCTCATATCTGGTGGACTTGTCCACGTATCAGAACATTCTGGAAAAAATTCTTTATCATGGCAAAAAATGTACTAGGACAAGACATTGCACCTTCCCCCGAGGTTGCCCTTCTTCTCCAAAGAGCAATAGGACTCCCCAAATATAAACAAAAGTTACTAACCTTAATGCTAGCAGGTGCCAAGATTACACTTGCAAGCGCCTGGAAAAAACCCAAAGTCTCCATACATAACGTTAGGAAAAAAATCTCCTGGATCATGGCCCAGGAACTACTAGTGGCTAAGTTTCTTGATAAGGAAGACAGGTTCAGAGAAATCTGGGAGCCTTGGGCTCTTTACACAAAGATACCGCTATACCCAGGTCACCTCCCGGACCACCCCTAACACCCGAGGATTCACTCACTTTCTATACTTCTACATCTCTTTTGCTGACCTCTCAATACCCTTTCTGCTCCCTCCTTGATTCTTTTTCACCCCCTCTCTTGCTTAATCTCCATGTACCTGACCCTTTCCTAATTGTAGCTTGATTATGTTGGTCTTCAGCCCTTTCTAGTTAGACCATGACCTTTACCTCTGATTTGAGAATCTTAGAGGGGAGGGTTCGCGGTTTCCCACTGGGAGAGCTCAGGGTCCCCTATGCTGGGATTCTGGCCTCTCTTGGGGGATGACTGGGAATATCCCTAGATCTAAATTGGCGCTGCCCGGATCCCCGGAAGGGGGAGAACCACCCCCTCCACAGACTTGACCCCAATGGGGTGGATGGGGGGGTACTCGACGGGGAGCTGCGGCAGTCTTAGCGCCATCTCTCAAAGAGTAAGTTTGAAACAAATTTCCTTTCAGGGAAATCTAATAGCTCCCGTTATATTCAACCTCCTCCTCCAAAACATTACTTTTATTATACCTATGTAATTGAAATGTTTCACTATAATATGTTTTCTTGATGCTATATGTTTTCTTGATTTGTTTAGATATAGTATAGCCCATGGAACGTACCAAGCAAACATAACTGTAAACGTTAAGGTTGTATTGATTTGTCTCTATGCAGTTCTGTTTATTGTAATTAATAACGGCTGACGCACTGTATCATCTTGACAATACAATAAAAAACCATTGAAAGTTAAAAAAAAAAAAAAAAAAAATGTATTCCTATTTTAAAATCAAAAGTGACGGGTGCCCATAATTTTTGTAAATCCTGAGCAAAAAAGAAAAAACACACCACGGAGGAATGTCCCTGGGACGTTACTGTAAATAATTGGGCAGAGTTGAAGAGCCATTATTTAGTGTTAAATGTTGAAAGTGCATCAGCTTACTGTTACAATTACAGAGTATTTTTAGGTAAGGGTGCCAGGGACATTTAAGAGTAACCCAGGTGACATTCAAGCCTGGGAGGCCATGGGTATAATGAAGAGCAATGAGGTGAGTAGAAAGTGTTGCCTGCACCAAGACTCAGGTCAGATGCATAACTAGAACCTTCAGGGCCCCCCTTATTGTTAGTCCTGTGACCCTTTCCTCTGGTCCCAGGGCCCTTCCCTCTGAGCCCAAGGCCCTTTCCACTTATCCTGGGTCCCTTTACTCCCATCATGGGTCCCTTTATTACAGTCCTACAATGGGACCCTTTCATATGTTCTGCATCAGGCCCCCTTCCTGCCATCTAGGCCCCCCCCATGGTGGCAGAATGGCAAGGCTCGGTCACAAGTGCGACCTCCACCACTGACGTAGGCCAGCACTTCTTCAAGCCATACAAAAGATGGGGAAGAGGGTTTTTATAAAAAAAAATGCATTGGACCAATAGTATTTCAGAGATCCCCAAGTAACAATTACAGTAACAGTCCTCTCTGTTTTCTTGGGAGGAATATGTTTTATTGGTTGGCAACAACCATCAACTATAAAAGAAAAAAAAAATATATAATATATAATATATATATACAGTTGTGCTCATAAGTTTAAATACCCTGGCAGAATTTATATTTTTCAGAGAATATAAATGATAGCACAAAAACATTTCTTTCACTCATGGTTAGTGTTTGGCTGAAACTACCCAAATGACCCTGATCAAAAGTTAACATACACTGGTGATTTTGGCCTGATAACATGCACACAAGTTGACACAAAGGGGGTTGAATGGCAATTAAAGGTAACCATCCTCACCTGTGACCTGTTTGCTTGTAATTAGTGTGTGTGTATAAAAGGTCAATGAGTTTCTGGACTCCTGACAGACCCTTGCATCTTTCATCCAGTGTTGTACTGACTTTCTGGATTCTGAGTCAAAGGGAAAGCAAAAGAATTGTCAAAGGATCTGTGGGAAAAGGTAGTTGAACTGCATAAAACAGGAAAGGGATATAAAAAGATATCCAAGGAATTAAGAATGCCAATCAACAGTGTTCAAACTCTAATCAAGAAGTGGAAAATGAGGGGTTCTGTTGAAACCAAACCACGGTCAGGTAGACCAACTAAGATTTCAGCCACAACTGACAGAAAAAATGTTTGAGATGCAAAGAAAAACCCACAAATAACTGCAGGTGAAATACAGGACTCTCTAAAAACATGTGGTGTGGCTGTTTCAAGATGCCCAATAAGGAGGCTGCATGGCCGAGTCACCATAACAAAGCCATTACTACACAAATGCCACAAAGTATCCCACTTACAATACACCAAACAGCACAGAGACAAGCCTCAAACCTTCTGGCACAAAGTTATTTGGAGTCAAAAAGGCCTGTGAGGCACGGAAGTGGATCGCTGATGTTTTGGGGATGTGTGAGCTAAATAGGCACAGGAAATTTGGTCAAAATTGATGACAAGATGAATGCAGTATGTTATCAAATAATACTGGAGAAGCATTTGCATTCATCAGTCAGGAAGCTGTGCATGGGACGTACTTGGACATTCCAATATGACAATGATCCAAAACACAAGGCCAAGTTGACCTGTCATTGGCTACAGCAGAATAAAGTGAAGGTTCTGGAGTGGCCATCTCAGTCTCCTGACCTCAATATCATTGAGCCACTCTGGGGAGATCTCAAATGTGCAGTTCATGCAAGACAGCCCAAGAACTGGAACTGGAGACTTTTTGCCAAGAGGAACGGCCAAAAATGTGAGGGGTGAATTCACTTTAGTGAGATACTGTATATATATATAAATATATATATATATATATATATATATAGACACGCACACACTATATAATTAAGTACAACTAGCATAGATTCCTAAATATATCTTAAAATCTGCTTACTGTAACCCCTGCACAGCAGCACATGGACTGAAAAGGATAGTCTGTGCTTTAAGTACACCAGGGCTCTGTTGTATTGCTATGTCAGTCTAACTCTGTGAACATGCTTACAGGATGGGGAGAGCATGGGAATGTCATCAGTGTTCCGATGTGTTGTCCCTGTCCAAGCAGTAGGCTGAAAAAGGGTCAAACGGTCTTTGGCCAAGCTGCATAGCTTAACTCCAGTGTGGGGGGGTCACAAAGTTAGCTGTGCTAATACGTAACGCAGGCATTATACAGTAGATGTATTTCAGCTAAGTAATTAGCTGCTTACCCTGGACTTGAATCATATTTCCAAAGGTCACTGTAGTCATAAAGTCATTTTCTGATTGGTTAATCCCAGGATACTAAGCACTGATATTTTTTAGACTTTGATATTTAACCCAGGCCTACATTCACAATTAAAGCTATAAATGCAACTCATTTTATTCGAATGGAAGTCAATTTTTTTACATTGTATGAAAGCATGCGCCGTTGTCAGCTTCCACCCGCTATCAAGATATCTATATTTTCATTGCAGGATGACAATTAGCATAAACAAGCACTTGCGTTTCCTATTGAAACACTTACAATGTTGTCACCTCTTTGTTCAATTAACTGATTTGTTCTTGTTGCAGGAAAACTCAACAGGAAGCTGTCACTTTGTGTTTTTGGGCTGGTATAAAAGCTTTTCTTTTATGTAAACATTCATTAAACTAATTTGGAGTTGTCATTACGCGGCTCCCCTGCTGCTTTATATCAGATTATTTCTAAGTGCTTGGTGAAGAGCCCCATAAAGGCGCAGTCTATATCCCTGCAGGGTACAATCATGCAGTTTGTTCCGAGTTTGTTCTGAGATTTATACTTTGTGGCATTGGTAACTGTCCTCAACTTTGATTGCCATCCACGTGTGCTACCTTTTTTCATGTTCTGTGCCAGCCCAATTCGCTGCACAAGCCTGCCTGTTCCAGAGATACAAAGCTTCTTTCCTCCCAGCAGATGTCACTGCTTTACTCTTTGCCTGTATTTAAATGTTACACAGCAATTAATTATCTTCTTGCTATTATTTTTACGGGGAAGAGATGTTACCATAGATCACAACATGATCTTTATGAGAATTCGATATTCCCAGCTGATTGACAAATGCAGAAAGCAAGCTGGTATAAAAGGTAAGTCTAGATTGAGATGTTTCTATGGAATGTAAGGTAGGATCCTGAATAAAAGAGGTGCTGTTGTTTCACAGGAGACCTATAAAATGTCTTTTAATATTAAAAAAAAAAAAATCTACATGACAATTATATTATATTCTTTTATTATATTTTTCTATATTGCCTCCTAGTCTTTAAAAAATAAAAAGCTGGTTTTGCTGTAATACTCAGCTTTAATCCAGAGCTATCCCATATGGTATTCATTCTCTGCCGCAAGATGTCCCCCGTCTTCTGGGTTGTATGACAGCCAGTGACATTCAACCCACTTTCTGTGAGCCCAGACTGTCATATATTTCACCTCTAGGGTAGCATCAGAGAGCATACTATGCATTAACCACTTCAGCTCCGGAACGTTTACCCTCCTTCATAACCAGGCCATTTTTTGTGAGACGGCGCTGCGTTACTTTAACTGAAAATTGCGCAGTGCTGTACCCAAATAAAATGTATGTTCTTTTTCCCCCATAAATAGAGATTTATTTTGGTGGTATCTGATCACCTCTGTGTTTTTTATTTTTTACACTATCAACAAAAAAAGACAGACAATTTAGAAAAAAAACACATTTTTTTACTTTCTGCTATAAAACACAACTAATAAAAAATGTAAAAATCTAATTTCTTAATCAATTTAGGCCAATATGTATTCTACTACATATTTTTGGTAAAAAAAAAAATCCAATAAGCATATATATTGATTGGTTTGCGCAAAAGTTATAGTGTCTACAAACTATGGAATATATTTTTTGAATTTTTATATATTTATTTATTTTTTACTAATTTATTTTTTAGGACTGCAATATTGCGGTGGACAAATCAGACACCTAACTGACACTTTTAACCCTTTTTGGGGACCAGTGATACTAATACAGTCATCTGTACTAATGACACTGGCAGGGAAGGGGTTAACATCAGGGGCGATCAAAGAGTTAAACGTATTCCTAGGGAGTTCTTGCTAACAGTGTGGGGGAGGTGGTTGTACTGTGGAAAGGCAGAGATCCGTGTTCCTCTTAGCAGACACACAGGATCTCTACCTTCTCCTCTCTCAGAACGGCGATCTGCCTTGTTTACATAGGCAGATCGCCTTTCTACCTGTCTCCCAAATGATTGGCATCACGTCCCCTGGACCCGCTCATTGGCTCCCTCTGTGTACAATCAGCGGGTTGCTGGCGGCCCCAGACCAGGAACTGCACGATCACGTACAGGTATGTGATTCTGCCCAGAGCGGCCGCCCTGCCGCAGTAAAAGTACATGGAGCGGTCGGCATCTGGTTAAGGTAAAACAACTTTTGTGCTGCAGGAGCCCCCCACCCCCTTATTCTTACCTGAGCCCGATCCAGCAACTTGCAAGAGAGCAGCGGCTCTCGCTGCTGTCTCTCTCCTCATTAGGCAGATTGATAGCAGCAGCAGCCATTGGCTCCCTCTGCTGTCAATCAAATGTTGTGAGCAGGGGGCAGGGGCCAAGTCACCAGGTCAGTGTCAATAGAGTTAAATATAGTTAAATGTGCTAGCATATTTAAAGTGCAACTTTAGTCAGAAAATTAAGTCCTGAAAGATTACTTCATGCTGGCTCCTTTTGCAGGTATAGTTATGTAAAACATTAAAAAATAAGTATACCATTTAAAAATCAGTAATGCACTGTCTCACCCTACTCTGCACATGCTCAGTTGATCTCTATTCTCGGCACTGTGGCAAAAATCAAAGCCACTAGAGGTCAATCAGCTGACCGCTTTAGGATTTACTGTTGCTGAAGGGAGAAGAAAGCAACAGGAATGGTGTAAACAGCGCACAGGGAACACAGATTAGGGAGGGAGAATGTAAAAGGGGGAGAGGGGACAGGACAAACTCTACTGCCAGGGAGACACAAAATCTAAACTGACAAGGATAGATTCTTATCTCCCTGATATTCTCTCCTTTCTCGCTCCTGAACTTCAGCAATGTAAAGCTTCTGGAGCCTTTCTCTCAGTCTGATCCAAGACATACAATCAAGGCTAGAAATGAGACAGAGAAGAGAGGGAAAGTTTCCAATAAGGAATTGACTGCTCTGGGCTTTAACAAAATGAAAGCCTCCAGCAAGAAGAAACAGAAGCAATGCTGGAGGCAGTTTACAGCACACACTCATTTTGGTAGCATAGTTATTAATGTGGAATGCATATTCTTTTGTTTAAGTACATTAATTGTAGTCAAACTGTTGTGGGCAAAGTTCTGCCTTAAAGTGATACTAAACACACAACTGTTTAATTTACTGTAGCATCCTCTAGCTAGTGCGCTAGGAGGGCATAGTTCAGTTGTTAGTGTAGGTAAATTGATTTGGCTGAGAGCCAAGTCTGGGTTGAATCTGGGTCAGGGTTGAGTGACTCAGGGGCTGGATGACGCAGCAGACAGCTCTTCTGGTGCCTCCCCCTGTTTTCTGGAACCTTGGAGAAGGTTCTAGATGTAGTGGGTGGAATATAGGAGGGGCTCTTTGGCATATTTATGAGGTCCCCAATAAATTCCCAGCAGAAAGAGGCTGGAAGGGGGTAGGCACCTCATAAATAGGCATCAGCCATGCCAGCAGGGGCAGTCGAGTGGAAGATGGAGATGGAACGCTGAGGAGGCTGTTGGTGGCCCTTAAGGGCGCCCCCTAGTCTGGGGGGGTGACTTTGGGCCTGGGGCTCATGTGCTGGAGGGACCCTCTTCAGAGAAATCCTGTCCTGCAGGCACAGGAGCAAATGAGAGGACAGCAGGAGCAGGTCACTCCATCCAGGAGATCTTCTGAGAGTGAGCCGGGTGGGCTGGTGAGTGTCAGTCTGGAGGAGTCTGGAGGACTGTGGAGAGAGTGTCAGTCTGGAGGACTGTAGGAGAAGTTTACCTGGAGGGCTAGTGAAAGTGGCTGCTGCAGCCAGGAGGGCTGGCAGGGCCTGAAGAGGTAGTGCTGGGAGCAGGGACCACAGAGAGGAAGTACTAGGAAAGTGTGATCTGTGTCACCCCATCTGTTCTCTAAGTATAGGAGCTGAGAGTCCCTGCCTGTAATGGGCCTTTACTACAAAACTTGTCCCTGAAGTTTGTTTGAAATCAAGTGGGTTCCCATAAACTCCCATCCCTATCCAAGTTTATAAAACAAAAAAAAAACAAAAACAAAGTCATGGACTGGGAAGAGGAGGACCATCACCATGTCAACATCATTCAAATATATAGTCAAGGATTGAAAGAGAGAAAAAAAAACCCTTTTCAAAAAAACGGCTGGACTTTGCAGGCACAACAAGAGTCAGAAATAGCAAAAGTAGTAAAAGATATACTTTACTACAAAAACAGGTAAGTCACCAGGTAAGCCACCAAAACCAGGAGTCCCTTTTAGTATACATACATGTGGGATGTGCATGCTCACTACTTTGTCTAAACAAGCTGCCTATAATTGATACTCACATGGATACACTCTACTGGTAAGAACACATTTGTTATGACTTCTTATCAAATATATACTTGCCAAGAGGGGTGGTCAAAAACTCTACATTCTTGGTTTCCATAGAGAGTGTGGGCTAATCCACGGGCTGCTATCAGTGGAAGTCGATCTTATAGCATTGGCAACCATACTATCTACCTTGAACTGGTATGACTCTTTAACTAATGGAGTCACTTGTACATTGTCTACCTTTGGTTCTTACATCTCAAAAACTGGTGGGGAGAACCGTTCATATATAAACTATTCTTCAGTATTGTTTACACAAGAATGGTCATCTCACATAGGTACACTCATAGTTAATATCCGTCGAACAAATCTGTTTCATCACTCGTACGTGTAGGGTGTACATACATATGATTTTCCCTGAGGACCAAAACCACCGAATGGACCACTGAATGGACAAAAACATCATTTCATATAGAAAATGATGAAAACGATAAAGACTGAGAACAACACGGACGTTTCAGGTCGGCAAAAAAACTTTTCCCAAAAAAAAA
>BLSH010161854.1:1889726-1907693 GCA_018402905.1 Glandirana rugosa | reverse complement strand
ACAGATTATTGTTCTAAAATCATCTCCAAGTTCTATAGGGAAAGGTTCCAGCTGTTGCTTTAAGGGACAGATTATTGTTTCTTGCACAAAATTAAAAAGTGCATCTACATTGCTGGTTTAAAAAATATATATATATTCCAAAAACTACATTTGCGGCCAATTGTGCATTTCTTGCACAAAAATAAAAAAAATGTCTACATTGCTGGTTTAAAAAAAAGAAAATTCAAAAAACTACATTTGCGGCCAGCGGTGTTGGCTACCTCCTCCTCCTCTACCGCCACTTCCACCGCCTCCTCAACCTCCAACTCCACATCCACCTCCATTTTTTTTTTTCACGTGATTTTAGCTTAAAAATTATTTTAAGTTATTTCCCTATCCCCATTTCTTTGTAGGGCACTTGTCCGACTCTTACCCCCATTTTCCTTCCTTTTGCAGACCTCTAGGATGTGCCAGGACTTTGTTACAGCCATTTTTGTGTCTAAAAGTTCGGGTCCCCATTGATTTCAATGGGGTTCGGGGTCCGGGATAAAGTTCGGGTCAAGTTCGGTCCCGAATCCGGACTTTTTTCCGCAGTTCGGCCGAACCTGCCGAACCCGGACTTCCAGGTGTTCGATCAACTCCACTCCTGAGTCCCAGACCAGACCAGACTTTTCTCTCTTCCTGGTTATTTAAACCACCTGATGGTGGACTCAGATGGACCACAAAATCTGGCCCGGAACCAACCCTGGCAATGTGGCTGATAAAACCTGGACCGGATTCCACCTTAGTCCACTGCAAATGAACTCATGCGAGGCAACACATATCATACACAGAACTCTGTCCTGTCTTCTTCCTTGCCTTTCAGTGGAAGCCGGCAGTCATCCATTGGATCGGCTTGTGCTGCGACTAGTAACAGCACAGCCGGCGTGCCCCCTACAGGTAAGTGCTGGATCATGTACTAGGTACGTGATCGGTCACAGGAGAGTTGCTTTTACTCATATGTGAGGCGGTCGTCAAATGGGTAAGTCACCGGTTTAGACTGGAAATATATTATTTTTGCTTTTAAAATAGAAAAAAAATATTTGTATGAAGTGCAAGTAACCCTAACTGATACACAAGAATGTTTAGGGTATTGGTTGGCATCATTATTTTCCATTAACTTCTGGACTTGGACTACAATATTTATTTCAACATTGATAGTCATTTTGTCACTTTTTTTATCATTCAGTGTAAACAAAGGCAGATGTGACTCGTTCATAGCAACATGTGTGGCATCAACCTTCTGTTCGTTTCCTGTGTCTACCACTTTGGTGAAACAATGCAGCTGCATTACTAAACACCACATCCTAACTTCTAGAAATGTTACATTGGCTGAAAAGCATTTGCTCAAAAATAAATTCCAAGAAAGAGTTAATTTCTTTTCATTTAGGCAGGGTGGGAATAGGAGGCTATGTAGAGATTAAAGCCCTTAGCTCAATAACTTCCACTGGGAAGCCAAGGGTTATTTAATATGTGAGACCTTATGTAAAAACTGCTATGCTGAGATAGTTTGGTTCCTAGGAGAGTTGTTGCCTTTGCTATTTGGTCGCATGAATATGTAATAATTTAAAGATTGCTAAAATTGAAATGTTGTACACATTTTGTGGTGATGACATCACACTAGCCCTACTAAAGAATCTCATTGACAGTTTACTTAAAACCAAGCAAGCAAGCAGAGTCATTATAGCTTGTCATTGCATTACCGACACTGCCAAAAAAATATATTTTTGTCACTGTGGCCTCAAGGTTTAATGATACTTTATACTTATGAGGCTACTTATTTGTAAGTAAAACCTCTGCATGGTTGTTGCCCACAACAGCAAGAGAAAATGTGCACTGAGGCCAATTTTGCTTCACACTACCCTACGGGTTCGGAACCTTAGGAGCCAGGGCCGCTGATTAGGCAGTACAACCAGACCTCCTGTACTTGGCCCAGGTATCATCAGTTCAAAAGGGGGGCCCAGGCACCTGCCGAGCAGGAGGGCCAGCATTACTGCCTTATTTTATTTATTTATTTCAGGTACTTATATAGCGCTGTCAATTTACGCAGCGCTTTATGTACACATTGTACATTCACATCAGTCCCTACCCTCAAAGAGCTTACAATCTAAGGTCCCTAACTCACATACATGCATATACTAGGGTCAATTTAGATATGATCTAATTTACCTACCAGCATGTTTTTGGAGTGTGGGAGGAAACCGGAGAACCCGGAGGAAACCCACGCAGACACAGGGAGAACATGCAAACTCCAGGCAGGTAGCGTCATGGTTGGGATTCGAACCAGTGACCCTTTTGCTGCCAGGCGAAAGTGGTATCCACTACACCACTGTACCGCCCCTTACTGGTAACCCTCTTATGCAGTGCTGCCGGCTTCCACTTTTCTTTTCTTCCTCTGGCTGCACTGCAGGGAGATCAGTTCTAGTATTTGCGCCCCCTTTCCCCTGCTGTCTGGGACCCCTGTGTGCTCCTTTCCCCTGCAGTGCTGCCATTTTCCCTCCTCACCCGCCAGCAGCTGCTGAGGGCACACAGGCAGGTTATTGGGTTATTTCAGAATAGTAAGCAGGGGGCTAACCATCCTGAATGAGCACACCACCCTGAATGAATACTATTGGGGGTGCAGATATTGCCTCTGTGCCGCTATTCACTTGAATGGGTCTTCTGCCATGGCTGCAAAGTTTAGCATTGTGGGTGTTGCATTTTAGCAAAATATGATTCAAGATTTTTGTAAGAATGGGGGCCCTTTCAGTTAGGCTGTATAGGGCAGCGCAATTTTTATCAACAGCCCTGTTTGGAACCCTAAGGTTTCTCCAGAGTTGACAGGAGTTCCTTGGGCTGTGGCTGACTGATAGGGCCTGCATAATTCTGGGCCCAACTCCACTTGGCATAGCCAGTAGAATAACACCAATCATTTTTTAGCTGCATAAGGCTGGGTTCACACTTATGCTCAGTGGAGCTGGTTGACACACCTCCGGGGCAGCCGATGAGCGCACTGCAGAAGGGTCCTGTGCCTCTGGCTCTGTTTCAGGTCCGCATTCAGGCAAAACGAGAACACACCAGACCCCCTGCTGCTAGCCGCAGCTGCAGATAATGTGAACCCAGCCTTATGGTAGCATTCCGATCACAGCTGTAAGAAGAACAGTCTTCCCACTGACCATCAATGTAAGGGCCATTCTTCCCTCTGACCCCAATTATATACAGTACAAAAGGGGCCGAAAAAATGTATGCACACTTTGACATGAAAAATATATGCATAAAAATGTTATTATTAAAAATGTATGACAAGTGTAGAAATAAACGTTAATCTTGTCTGAAGTTTACTCCATCAAGGAGACAATACACCACATGTGTACACACACACCACCACCAGTCAGGGTAAAGAAGTCCTTCTTGTGACGAAACCAGTTGGGCTGAGGTGCAGTTTCCAGTCATTGCGCTTGGTTTACAGATTTTTAAATGCTCGTTTTTCATCTTTAATTGTAAGTGCATTACTTTTAATAAATTGCTCTAGTTTGACAATATTACACTACTGTGGTGTTTATCTTCTTGGCTCAAAGTGCATGGTTTGGAGCAAAGGATCTTTGTGTCAACTACCAGAAAGACGGTTCCCTCATTTACTGATCATGGATAAAACGTTAGGAACGGAAAGTCTGGAGTATTAAAAGCCTTCTCTGACCCCCCGGAATAGGTGGTCATGGGGTTCTGGTAAGCACATGCCCTGACTGGTGGTGGTGGTGTGTGTACACACGTGGTGTATTGTCTTGATGGAGGAAACTTCAGACAAGATTAAAGTATATTTTCTACACTTGTTATATCATTTTTCACCTGGTGGTTTATGGACTTTCTTATGGACATTTGTTACATTCCATGATATACTTTAATACAATATCAAATTTATTATTAGCGCAGCACAATTTATGTAATATTGTGTAACTCCTACACTGCATGCAGCAAACTAGCCCCCAAATCATCAAACTATCCCTTCTAGCTTTACTCCCTGACCCCCATTCATTAACAAAGCCTTAATACTGACCTGTCCCTGTGCTGCTTGCCTTTGTGTGAAGAAGTTTGAATTATCGACAAACTAGTAGTGAACATTGGCAATCAGCAAATGCATTGCCTCTGAGAGATGATGAATGTTATTGATAATGCTGTTGGCACTGAGTGAATGCACAGCGGTCCCCAGTGCACCGAGACTGTGATCTAAAATTCTATAGAAAAGAAACAAGCGGAAGTGTCTAGTAATAGAAAACAGTCAAAGTTGTACTTATGCACAGCTTTTGTCATGTTGTGGCTAAATACATAATTCTTTGTCATTGGTGGGAAAAGCTGGGTAGGCACAGGACACAATGGAAGAACATACATGGCAGCATGAAGCAGCTCACCAAAAGTGACCAGAAAATGCAAATAGTGCCAACACTTCTGTAGTTGAATACCAACAACTAACAAAAGACGATATCATGCATAGTAAAAATGTGAATACATTTGTGTTTGCTTTTTTTTTTTTTTAATTAAAAGTACCCAACTGAGGTCTTAACAAGTCTGTACTAGATGAACTCTCCTGCTAATGATTACTTATCACAAATTGAGTTAATATGGGTCACCGGTAATTAATGTGATTACTGACCCTGTACTTTATATAGGTCAAATGTGGGTTACTGCTTCCACTCTGTAGTAAACTATTATTACCAGAAATGGACACCAATACCAGATTGGTCAATAAATGTACAATGACTAAAATGTAAGAATTGATTTTTATGTTTAAAAAAAAAATCCTCTGCTGTTTTTTGTAATCAGTAACTATAACAAGGCAAAAAAAGAATGTACAGAGAAAAACGATAAAAAATAACAAAAATCTATTATTAACAATGCATTATTGTGCATCCATTTGCTATATGGGTAAAAAAAGAAATGATGTAATACATTACAAAAGTATTGGATGTTATGTTTGTTATGACCACCAAAAATGTCAATACTGATCTAAAAATATTATAGCAAAAATAAAAAAAGAGCATTCTTATTATTATTATTAGTAGTAGTAGTATTCACTATAACTGCAAGCAATGATTTATTTTATGAAGCAGCACCACAAAACATTAAAAAATAATATTATATTTTTATACTTATATTATAATATTATTCTTTATATTATTATTCATTATAACTGTGAAAAATGTTTTTATTTGATCAAACAGCACCAAAATACAACCAAAAAATTATAATTTAAAGGAAACTAACACAATATTAATAATAATAGTAATAATAACAAATATCATGACTAAAAAGTCCTGAAGTATAAAAAATATAAATATCGAATTTGATTCCGACTATATATTGTGTTCTTTTGCACTGCTGCTACATATAATTAATCTGATTAAGTTAAAAAAAATGTAACAGTCAAGTGACATTAAAATGCATCTAATTGCTGCCTTTTTTAAGCAAAATGCTATTGTTATAATTCTAAATGCAATTTTTCTGGCAAAAAAATAGCCTACCTGCTTGACTTGTCTTATGATTAACAGCAGATGACTGAAACAGCTTGCATATACAGTTAATCTGCTCCAGATTTCTCTGCTATGATATAGCCCTAATGATCACTAAAAATAGACAAAGCCACAATTTATTGAGTGTGCAATTTAAGATTTTTTTCCCCCTGTATGAGAAAAGGCAGTTGCCTGACCATTTAAAGCTGAGGCGGAAAAGGGATGAATAGCTAAAATCAATCAAGGCAGCTCAGCCCTTTTTCTTTGCAAAATGATATGGATTGATTGGTGTAGATTGTCCTTTGAAGTAATTATTGCTTGGAATTATAATCGATAAATGTCCACGGTGAAGGGCAAAAGGGCGGTTGTCCCAGAGCATACATGTCTCACGTGCCATGTGAAATCCCAGCCAGCTCTTCTATGTAAACACAAACAGCTATTACACCATGTTTTTTTAATTAATGAAGGGAAGGTTATACATGTTACTAACAGTATGTTACCAATATTGCTTGAACTTCTTGCCATGTTGTTTTAAATATTTTTTACCATTTTTATTTATGAAGTTCTGATTAACGTTCTGCTTCCCCTAAAGTATCTCCTTGGGCACAGAGCACTGTGAGAACTCTCAAGTTTACCTCCATGGCTAAACAGCAATAAGAACAGACCTGTGCTCTGCCCATGCCGAGCAAAACAGGTTCACTTCTGAAAAGCCAAACCCTACATGCCACTTACACTTACCCTTCCTATACTCTCTTACCACCCTGTTAAAGTGGGAGTAAACTCCCTTGTACAATTTTTACCTATAGGTAAGCCTATAATAAGGTTTACCTATAAGTAAAATAAATATCTCCTAAACGTGCACCATTTAGAAGATATCTACTTTAGATGCAGCTGGTGATGTCACCGGCACATGCGCTCTAAAGGATCTGTATACCCATGCCGTTCGTTTAGAGCCGTGCCATAAACAGTGACTCCCGCGCACGTGACGTCATCGCCGGCTCGCCCATCCATATCACTGAAGCTCGCGAACCCAGAAGGAAGGCCGGGTGAAGATGGAAGCGCCTTCAGCACTGCTGGAGGGCTTCATTTTTAGGTAAGTCTGTAAGCATACTAGCACAATATGACTTGCCAGGTGTCTATTTCTTTTTTTTTTATGCTGTTTACTACCACTTTAAGCTGTTGAAGTGAAGAGAAGAAGCCCTCTGTAAGGTTCAAGTCATTGTGGCTCTAAAGACCACCCCTTAGGCCTGACAATTGTCTGCTAAATGGACCCATAGAAGAAAAGGTAGGGAGTCACATGCTTCCCAGTATCTGGAAGTATCAGAATTTCTCATCCTTGGAGGCGGCCAAGTGGAGCATTGGGGGATCTGACAAGCTGACTTCTGTCTGTCAGATGGAAGCAGTCCGATGCCCCCGGAGGCGCCTTGGATTGCTTGCAACCCCCCGGCATAGAGGGTGCCACCAGGGAGAAGGGAGGGAGCTAAGCAGACATGCGTATGCTCTTCTTCCCTTCTTGTTGACCTAGAAATGATGTGTGAAACATCATCTCCGGATTTCCATGTCTGTTTTTTGAGGCCCCCCACCAGTGGCAACCAGTGTTTTTTTGGGGGAGGGTGACAAACAACGGCCCCGTTGGTTGGAGGCATCAGCACCTCCAACCACTGCCCCGCACTTACTGCAGCAGGCCCCAGCGGGTGGGTTATGGGCTTGGGCAGGTAGCGGCAGGCTTCGGCAGGCTCCAGTGGCAGCGGCGGGCTTCAGCAGGTTGCGGTCTCCAGTGGCAGCAGCGGGCTTTGGTGGGTTGCAGGCTCTGGCAGCAGCGGGCTTCTATGGACAGAGAGCGACTCCTCCCATCTTCTCCTAGGCATCCAATAGGATTGCCTGTCCTTTCAGCCAATCAGGTGGCGGGTATCAGACCCGCTTCCTGATTGGCAGGGAGGAGAATCAAGGTTGCAATAGCGAATGTTCATTCCCTGTTGCAACAGACCTGGGTGGGCTCTGGACACAATGCTCTGTGCCCCTTGCCCTCCCTATTTTGAAGCCTATTAGAGCCTCTGGCTCTAATCAATGCTTCAAAAAACATACTCCCACCCATTACCCGCCATAGAAATTCATGTGCCCGGCGTCCTGAAAGGGGCCGGGCGCATGGATTGGGGGGGCTGTGGAGCATGGATGGGGGGAGGGGGCGGCGCTTGAGCGCCCACAATGAACGGGCCGCCCCTGCCCCCTATCCCCACATACAAGCACGTATGAATGTAAATGCACAAGTCGGGAACGCCTATACATAAAACCGTCAATTGTGAGGCAGATGTTACATATCGCCGCACACACGCACACAGAGTGAGAGCAATATTTCTAGCACCAGACCTCCTCTGTAAAATGATGACCTTTAGGGGGCTTTTAAAGCCTCGGCTATGGAAAATATTGGGTACTGAGGTTTGTTGCCATTACACAGATGCACACAAATTTAAGGTTTGACATGTTGGGTATCTATATACTTGGTGCAACCTCATCAAAAAATGGTAATTTATTCCATTCGTGTGCCCTAAAATTAACTTTATAGCATTTATTACCAAAATTGTGTTTTGTGGGTTTAGGGCAATATTCAGGCCTAAAAAACTATTTTTAAACAAGTGTGCAAAAAAAAAAAAAAAAAAAATATGCAAAAACAGCTCTGGTTACACAATTTTCCTTCAACTTCAACTTCAGTCCATTGCTTAATACTTAGTCAATATCAATATACCCGTTCCTACAATACATGGCATATATGCTAAATGAACATGGTTTAATTAAACTAGAGGTTCTGTAAGAGCTTGTAGGAGATAAAACCATCAAGCCAATGAATTTGTATATTTTTGAAACATATAAGCTTAGCAACAATTGATACTGGCAAGAGGATGAATAGCCAGGCCTAGGTGTTTGTAGCTTCTCATGTCCACCCCAACATAGAAGCAGCTATGGGTGGCTTTTAAAGGAGAAGAATCAAGTAAATAAGACAGAGGAACCTATATAGGCTAACCAGTGAAATGATCCTAAAAGCCTAAAACCGTAAGTGAAATTCTGAATAATTTTTTGGTGACTATTTCCAAATGCACACTGCAGATCAGGTTGCATTGTTCAAAAACACACACTCAGCGCTACCCTTGTCTGTGTACAACCAGCAATAATACACCCAAAGTTCAAAAGGGACTATTGTCCCAATATGTTAAGCTGGTATAAAATTGTTTATTCCCAGAGGTTAAAAGTGGTACAAGTTTATCAGTCCCTGGCTGACATTCTGGGCCAGAGCGAGGCTGCCTTCTCAAAATGGCCTCGGAACCCAAGTGCTGCAATAGAAGAGGGGAGGGAAAGATAGGCGCCAATCCATCGCTGGTGTAGCACAGTTTTATTGTTAAAACACAAGATGCAAATAAAATACACTTACAATGTGGTCTTGGGTAACAGGCGAAAATGGTGTAATCTCTCGGGAAAAGCCTAAGGAGTGCCAGAGCCACTGGTAAATGAGACTGCCGGAGCAGCAGTGCTGGAATCCGGATAATCCTGCAGATGAACACCACGGAGAGGGAGCTGTCAAGCTTAGGGAACAAAGTGTCAACCCAAGGAGCTGTGTGGCCAATCGGGATGCGTTTCAGAGGCAAACCACGCCTCCTTCCTCAGCCTCTAGGTTGCATTGTTCTCCTTCTTCAACCAGGTTATAGGTTATAATGGGCCAAGGGAAAATCCCTCTAAAGGACCTCCAGATAAAAGTAAAATCCCTCCTTACTCTATCCAAAGCTGAAAAAAATGGTTTGGGCTTGAAATATATAGTACAGTATCACAAAAGTGAGTTCACCCCTCACATTTTTGTAAATATTTTATTATATCTTTTCATGTGACAACACTGAAGAAATTACACTTTGCTACAATATAAAGTAGTGAGTGTACAGCTTGTATAACAGTGTAAATGTGCTGTCCCCTCAAAATAACTCAACACACAGCCATTAATGTCTAAACCGCTGGCAACAAAAGTCAGTATAAAACCCTAAGTGAAAATGTTCAAATTGGGCCCAATTAGCCATTTTCCCTCCCCGGTGTCATGTGACTTGTTAGTGTTACAAGGTCTCAGGTGTGAATGGGGAGCAGGTGTGTTAAATTTGGTGTTATCACTCTCACTCTCTTATACTGGTCACTGGTAGTTCAACATGGCACCTCATGGCAAATAACTCTCTGAGGAGCTGAAAAAAAAAGAATTGTTCTACATAAAGATGGCCTAGGCTATAAGAAGATTGCCAAGACCCTGTAACTGAGCTGCAGCAAGGTGGCCAAGACCATACAGCGGTTCAACAAGACAGGTTCCACTCAGAACAGGCTTCGTCATGGTCGACCAAAGAAGTTGAGTGCATGTGCTCAGCATCATATCCAGAGTTTGCCTGTGTGAAATAGACATATGAGTGCTGTCAGCATTGCTGCAGAGGTTGAAGGGGTGGGGGGTCAGCCTGTCAGTGCTCAGACCATACGTCGCACACTGCATCAAATTGGTCTGCATGGCTGGCGTCCCAGAAGGAAGCCTCTTCTAAAGATGATGCACAAGAAAGCCTGCAAACAGTTTGCTGAAGACAAGCAGACTGAGGGCATGGATTACTGGAACCATGTCCTGTGGTCTGATGAGACCAAGATAAACGTATTTGGTTCAGATGGTGTAAAGCATGTGTGTCGGCAACCAGGTGAGGAGTACGAAGACAAGTGTGTCTTGCCTACAGTCAAGCATGGTGGTGGGAGTGTCATGGTCTGAGGCTATATGAGTGCTGCCAGCACTGGAGAGCTACAGTTCATTGAGGGAACCATGAATGCCAATATGTACTGTGACATACTGAAGCAGAGCATGATCCCCTCCCTTTGCAGGGCCGTATTTCAATGTAACGAACCCAGACACACCTCCAAGTCGACCACTGCCTTGCTAAAGAAGCTGAGGGTAAAGGTTAAGAACTGGCAAAGCATGTCTCCAGACCTAAACCCTATTGAGCATCTGTGGGGCATCCTCAAAGGGAGGGTGGAGGAGCGCAAGGTCTCTAACATCCACCAGCACTGTGATGTCATCATGGAGGAGTGGAAGAGAACTTTGTGAAGCTCTGGTGAACTCCATGCCCAAGAGGGTTAAGGCAGTGCTGGAAAATAATGGTGGCCATAAAAATATTGACACTTTGGGCCCAATTTGGACATTTTCACTTAGGGGTGTACTCACTTTTGTTGCCAGCGGTGTAGACATTAATGGCTGTGTGTTGAGTTATTTTGAGAGGACAGCAAATTTACACTGTTATACAAGCTGTACACTCACTACTTTACATTGTAGCAAAGTGTCATTAGTTCAGTGTTGTCACATGAAAAGATATATTAAAATATTTACAAAAATGTGAGGGATGTACTCACTTTTGTGAGATACTGTATATGTTATACATATATTTCAGACCCTGAAATTTTCACTTTCTGAATAAAATTGGAATTTACGTCAATCTCTCACACAAATCCCGGATCTACAGAGATAAGTCACCACTAGGACAAATCTTCTTTTTAATTTAAATAATTTGGAATAACTATAAGAAAAAGAATGTCACCTGATTTCTATTGAAAGGCTGAGTCCAAAATGGTGGTATAAAATGGAAACAGCCCTTACATGTTATGCTACAATAATTGTATTCATGAAAAACCTAGGGGTTTGGTCACTTTTGAAGGCAGAATCGGTTAAACTCTGATTTTTGTCTTTAATAGATATGGATAAATGCCCAGGGTTTTAGCATTGGAAGTGACATAAGAGTGAGTCTGGGACAACATTTTCTCCAGGAAAGGTGTGTATTCTATATCTTCTTTTACTTTTTATTTACCCAGTCTCGCAATATTTTAAAAATGGTATTACATTTGAATACAGGTCAACTTTTAGATCAAAGCATTTTAAAAAAATGTCTGAAAATGGTGTGCAGAAGACAATGTTTGAACTTGCAAAGCAATGTCAAAAACAGGCCTCACAAGGACCCCTGACCTGTTTCTGATTGGGGGGGATAAAACATTTTTGTTTCTTCACAAAATACAATGACCTGTATCGGCCATGACTTCAAATAGCAGAATGCCAGGAAATTAGTCTCTCTTTATCAGAATGAAAGCGTCCTGCTTAAATTTGCTTCGATTTGGTCAGTAATTCTTGAAATGATAATGGACTCCAGCTTTGGCTCATGAATGCAAATATATTAAAGGCCTTGATCCAGGAATGTAATAGCACCAATATAATTTTAAATGCTACTAAATAATCTTAAGGCAAGCAACAGAGTACTTTTAGACTGAAAAATGGAATAAAAATGAACTTGATTTTCAGTAATGCACAGAATTTTGACTTAAATACGTGCTGGCAGTTAATTATATATAGTGCCTAAATTGGTAATTAAAATACCCTTGTTGAAGATAGCAGTGCTGATATATATTTGCAGAGAAAGATGAGCTACAGTGTAGAGATAAAAAAAATATATACATATATTTCATCTCCTAAAAAATTTTCACTTTCCGAACAGAATTGCAAGATATTCCATTAGAACTTACGTCAATTAATCGCTCACACAAATCTAAGATCTACAGAGATAAGTCCCCACTTGGACAAATCTACTTTTTAATTTAAATAATTTGGAATAACTATAAGAAAAAGAATGTCACCTGATTTCTGTTGAAAGGCCAATGTGACGGCAAAAAATGGAAACAGCCCTTACATGCTATGCTACAATTAATGTATTTATCAACAGAAAATACATGAGCAGATTTTTTTTTTACTTTAAAAATCAGGCTTTCATATCATTGTATTATACAGGTTAATATAAAATAATGTTCTATGACCAAAAAAAAATAATAATAAAAATATACTTTAAAAAAAAAAAAAAATGCAATCTTCTCACAAGATACTCCAATGTTAGTCAGTTGGGCTGTTGTCCTTCATGGAATTTTAGTTGCTATGACTTTGAGGAAATGTGAAAAAAAGGATATGAATCAGTCAGTGCTAATGCCCTTTCCGCTAGAATAGATGATAGATCTTAAAGCAAACCTGTCTAAAATGTTTAAAAAATTACAAGGCACTACTTTACAATACTAGGCACCATTACACCCCCACTTCCACAAACATCCTGTACCTGGCAGATTGGAGGTCCCTCCAATCTGCCTGATGAGGGATCATGAATGATCCGAACGCAAGCATTTCCTGTTTGGTGACCCGGAAGTGACGTGGTGCTGAGCGTGTGGATGGTCTGTCATTAGCTTTGTGTCCCGGCTTGCGCTGGAAGCCAACAGCGTGACGGGCATCGGCTCCCTCTCCACGCCTGCCTGCACACCATCTGGCAATCTGCGGATGATCCTTTCTGTGTTTTTATCCAATCGTTTATGTGAGCGTATATTTACCTATACCCTTTATCATTAAAGAAGGTATTGCACTTAGAGGCGCTGCTCTCTTGTTTATATTCTGAATGTGTTGTCTTAGTCAGTGGTTCTTTAATTGCTTCTGGACCGCCCATCGCACATATGCTGTGGCAAGGCACGAAACAACGTACTTGTACGGTGTTTGCGTCTTCTAGGTTTGGGGGGCGCCGGTGACCAGCTCCTGCTGTGATTGGACACAGTGGGAGCCAATCAGTGGGTTCCGGCGATTGTTCAGAGAGAGGCAGAACAGCGATCTGCCTATGTAAACAAGGCAGACCGCTGTTATGCCAGAGAGGAAAATGGAGATCTTGTGTTTCTGCACCCCTCCATAGTTAGAAATCACTCCCTAGGAGCACAGTTAACCCTTTGATTGCCCTTGATGTTAACCCCTTCCCTGCCAGTGTCATTTATACCGTGGCGGTGCATTTTTTTAGCACTGATCACTGTATTGGTGTCACTGGTCCCCAAAAAGTGTCACTTAGTGTCAGATTTGTCCGCTGCAATGTCGCAGTCCTGCTAAAAATTGCTGATTGCCACCATTACTAGTAATATATATATATATATATATATATATATATATATATATATATGTATATATAAGTCCATAAATCTATCCCATAGTTTGTAGACGCGGCAACTGTTGTGCAAACCAATCAATATACACTTCTTGGTATTTTTTAACCAAAAATATGTAGCAGAATACATATTGGCCTAAATTGATGAATAAATTCATTTTTTTTACATTTTTTTATTGGATCTGTTTTATAGCAGAAAGTAAAAAATATTGTTTTTTTTTTTTTTTCAAAATTGTCGGTCTTTTTTTGTTTATAGGGCAAAAAATAAAAACCGCAGAGGTGATCAAATACCACCAAAAGAAAGGTGGGAAAAAGGACATAAATCTTGTTTGGGTACAACGTAGCACGACAGCGCAATTGTCAGTTAAAGCAAGGCAGTGCTGTATTACAAAAAATGCTCTAGTCAGGAAGGGGGTGAAACCTTCCGGGGCTGAAGCGGTTAAATTAAAGTCCCTTACTACAATATTCTGTTTTTGCTATATGTATTTGGCATGATAACAACACCCTAGGAAATATGAGTGTCTTTACCCACCCATAAGACTTAATTTGTTGGTAACCATGGGGTTGATCTACTAAAGGCAAATAGAATGTTCATTTTGCAAAGGAAGTTGCACTTTGCAAAGGAACTGTCCCCAGAGCTTAGCAAATGAGTGGAAGCTTTGATGACTTCCATCATCCAATCATGTGCAAGCAATTATTCATTTCAAAGTAAAAATTCACTGTGTTCACTAAGCTCTGGAGGAAATTCCCATGGAAAGTACTTTAGTAAATCAAACCCAATGTATGTGTGTTTACTGCATACTCTATGAATACTATAAAGCCTACAGAATATAGTGGTGATATGGAAACAAGAGGCAATACTATAACTAGGCAAGTGTGAAAAAAAATTTTTTGGAAAAGAATGCTTTCAGAAATAAAAGTGTTATTAGTTTATTTTTTAGCAATTAACAAAATGGAAAGTAAATGAACAATAGAGAAATCCAAATCCAATCAATATTTGCTGTGACCACCCTTTGCCTTCAAAAGAGCATCAATTTTTCTAAGTACACTTGCACACAGTTTTTGAAGGAACTCGGAAGGTAGGTTTTTCCAAACATCTTGGAGAACAAATTACAGATCTTCTGTGGATTTAGGCTAACTCCAGTTAACACTTTATTTTTTATTTTTTATTAAAATTTGATTGAATTTTTTAGAATACAAAGTATAAAATTCACTACAGAGCAGTTCATACATTCATCCTCATTTCTAAGCATGTCTACTAACTTGACCGCTAGATGAAATATAGGCTGCGTACCCTGCTCCCCATTCTATCGTCTCCCATGTCCCAGGATCTCCGTCCACCCCTCCCCTTTCCCCACCTCTTTGTCAATCCAAAAAAAGCACGGCGTCCTTATCTGTTTTTTTTTAATCTATCCATTTTCCCCATCTTCCCGCTTGTTTTTCTCCAAAAAGGGCCTTTTTCTCCGCTTCCTAGATGTTTCATGTTCTAAATATATTCAATTCTATCCATCCACTCCCTCAGGGTAGGTTTATTTGGATCTAGCCATTTTTTTGGTATCGTTCCCTTCGCCGCATTCAAAAGAAACGGTACCAATGGATTTATACATTGTTTACTCGTTTTATCCGAGATACGAAAGAGACAACTCCTCGGGTCCAGCATAATCTCTTCCCCTGTAATCTCTATTATATATCGTCTCACCTCCTCCCAAAATTGCTTTATTTTTGGGCATTTCCATCAGATATGTGCCATGGTCCTGCATTCTTTCAACCTCTCCAGGATAGTGGTGATTTATTTCTTTGGTAGTTATGGGCAACCGCTGGAGTGATATACCACCTTGCAAGGCATTTGTAATTCATTTCAATACTCCAAATGTCTCTTAAACAGCTATGTTTGGCTCTAAACAATTAATTGTTGTTCAGTAAACTTTATCTCTAATTCCTCCTCCTATTTCCCCATGAATGGAGGCATGTCCAGTCTTTCCACATCCATGATTATTTTATAAATTTGTGCTATACAGTGTCTAACCGGTTATCCAGTTAACACTTTATAAGCAGTTACAGTTTCTTTTTCCTTTTTTTTTTTACATAAATTAACCACTTGCTTATTGGGCACTTATATCCCCTTCCTGCCCAGGCCAATGTTCAGCTTTCAGCGCTGTCGCACTTTCAATGACAATTGCACGGTCATGCAACACTGTACCCATATGAAATTTGTATCATTTCATTGAGACGGATAGAGCTTTCTTTTGGTGGTATCTAATCACCACTCTGTTTTTTATTTTTTGCTAAACAAACAAAAAAAGACCAAAAATTCAGAGAAAAAAAAAGTATTTCATAGTTTCTGCTATAAAATTTTGCAAGTAGGTAATTTTTCACTGATGTGCACTGATGAGGCTGCACTGATGGAAACTGATAGACTGCACTGATGGGAACTGATAAACTGCACTGATGGGAACTGATAGACTGCACTGATGGACACTGATAGACTGCACTGATGGGAACTGATAGACTGCACTGATGGGGACTGATAGGGTGCACTGATGGAGACTGATAGGCTGCAATGATGGGTACTGAGGGGGAGGTGCTGATGAGGAGGCGCTGATGAGGCTGCACTGATAGGTGATGGCACTGATGGACACTAATAGGCATCATTGATGGGCACTGACAGGCAGCACTAATTGATAGCACTGATGGACACTAATAGGCATCGCTGATGGACACTGACAGGCAGTGCTGATTGGCAGCACTGATGGGCATTGTTGGGTAGCACTGATCATCTGGATGTGTAGATGTCCCCTGTGTGGATTGCTGCTTCCTGGCTCCTCTCCTCATGCGTTTTCAGCTTTAATCCTGTTTACACTGTGATCAGCTGTGATTGGACACAGCTGATCACACGGTAAAGAGCCACTGTTATTGGCTCTTTACGCCACTCTACGATCAGCTGTGTCTGAAGAATCACAAATCCCTGCTGATGTCTGCCCCAGGGAGCAGAGGGGCAGCACGATCATGGGAAGACGTCAATAGGTGCCCTCCTGGAAACATGCGACCGCACTATATCCATCATTTGGCTATAGCCCAGTTGAAAAGAAGTTAAGAAAAGCTGACTTTTCTAAGCACCCCTGCCAGTGTGAAATGGTTTGTCTCAACCCAACTGCTACATCTGCAGGAAAGCACGTTCTGCTGAAAAATAACAGATTCACTGGCAGGATCACCAGGGGAAAATAAAAGAAATAAAGAAAACGAATGCAGCCATGACATCTAAGAACTGGTAGGCTTCAATATAATAAATGTTTTCTTTGGGGTTTAATACCTTTAATTATGAGACGTTCCAATGTGCCAGGGATGGGAACTGCAGCATTGATAGAAAGAGCTGTTGCTATGATTACGTAAATGCTGTAAATGTAATTGATTTTCAGTTTGTAACCTGTTTTGTGGGACTTGAGGTAAACTCTGGAGGATTCCCTGTAATTAGCTCTCAGACCCAGCTGTTCCTAGTGGAGCGGGGAAGGGGAGGAAATCAATGTCACAATTCCTACTGAGTGCCTGTCAATGCACAGTTTTAACCAATGGTAGAAGACGGTTAACTAATTACTGAATGATATTTGCTTCTGAAAGCGAATTCCCCTTGTAGAAAACAACAAATCTCATGCAAATGCTTAAAAGGCATTTGTCTCCATATTTTCACTTTATTTACATAGAACAGCGACCCCACTAAAAAACGAATGCCTGGTACACACGATTCGATTATTGGACGAATTATTATTTTTTTTTTGCATGCTAATCTCCATATTGAAATGAAGCGACGGAAACTCTCGTATGACAGAATACAAAATTGGAAGTGATGTAATGTGGTGTATTTGTATTGTATTTTCGGAAGCAAAGTGTACTGATAAAATGGAAATCGTATGATCTGGTATCGTACGAGAAGTTTTGTGCTTATTCCATCAGATAATTTTGCACAACCTGTCCTGATTGGCTCTTGAAAACGGTGTACTAACGATCAGATTATCGTACGATCGCTTAGAAATCTGTATATTTCGTACGATTTTCTGATGGTGTGCACAGGCCTTAAGTGTTCCATCAAGATCTAGGTTTGTCCCAAGCATGTTTGAATATATTTACTGAATAAACAAAGGTGGGATTGGTCAGTGATGAATCCCTGACCAGGCACACAGTAAAACAACTCCCGATCCATTGTGCCATGGCACTTCTTTTTGTAGTTGTAGGCCACAAAACTAGGAGGAATGGTAAAAAGGTTTTACTGGCTTCTGTTTTACATTCCTTTTGTAAGACTTAAAAAAAGAAAAAGAAAAAACAGAAAATAATTGTTTAGTTGCATGTTTTTCCCTCTCTTGGGTGAATATTCAATGTGGGATGTTGCTCATTTTTTCTCTTGCCATTTGTCCCCCCAATATGTTGATCATGTGCCCCCCTACAAGAGTCAGTTTAATTAGCTCCTCCGGCCC
>BLSH010161854.1:1846854-1864644 GCA_018402905.1 Glandirana rugosa | reverse complement strand
GATCTTTAGTGACACCTCACTTAGAATACTGTGTCCAGTTCTGGAGACCTCACTTACAAAAAGATATTGATAAAATAGAACGAGTTCAGAGACGGGTAACAAAAATGGTGAAAGGTCTGGGGGATAAAACATATCAAGAGCGACTTCAGGAACTTAATATGTACAGTCTGGAGGAAAGAAGGGAGAGGGGAGACATGATTGAAACCTTTAAATACCTCAAGGGGGTGAATAAGGTTCAGGAGGGCAGTCTTTTCAATATGAAACCAAAATCAAGAACACGGGGACATGACCTCAAACTAACTGGGGGGAAGTTCAAAACTAATCTTAGAAAGTATTATTTTACTGAAAGGGTGGTTGATGATTGGAATAAGCTACCAACAGAGGTTGTGAGACAGTCAACAGTAAATGGCTTCAAACATGCTTGGGATAAACATAAATCCATAGTCAGACAACAAGGTTAATGTAAAAAAAATAAAAAATAAAATAAAATAAAAAAAATAAAAAAATAAAAAAAATAAAAAGGGGCAGACTCGATGGACTACTCAGTCTTTTTCTGCCGTCACTTTTCTGTTTCTGTTTCTGTAGTTGGGGCAGGGGTGGTAAAAACCTCACCTGCCAAACTGCAAATGTAAATGAACCCTTACTGTTCTGAGCCCACAATAACACTGTTGAGTTAGCTGCACTTTGCCAAAGACTTCTATTTTATCCTGCAGGTGTGGTGCACTTTCTGAAAGCTCACTAAAACTCATGCATTCAGGATGGGACAGGAGCCAGCACTACAGAGGAGGCATTGGCTTATGCAGCTCTTGCTCCCTACTATACCTCCAACTTTAAAAGTAGTCCCTCTGCATTGCACTCTGTTTGATGCTCTGGAATGGTGGGTCAGCAAGCCCAGACCATGATCTACCAGTCACCTGTCCACGATTTACAGGTTGCTGACCCCCGCCCTAATGTAATAGGCTGCGCACACCTATGGTCACGGGAAGGCTTTATTTTCCAAAAGGTAACCTCCTGTCTTCTCTATTGGACAGTGAGGGTGTCAATCATAAAAAATTATCAATAATGAGGCTTGAAAGGTAGGACAAGTAGGGCAAAGCTTGACCATTAAAGGAAAATCAAGATTCACATATAACTTCAGCTATCTATCTTTCTAAATATACTAATCTTTTTGATATGCAGTTTTTGCTAAAGGTACCTTCTACATTTTTCCATCACGGGCTCAATATAAATTCCCCAGCTCTGTGATGGATTTATATAAAAGTGAAGTGTATAGTATATTTGAAAAAAAAAATGTACGAGCACAGCTATAATCTCTTTTCCAAAGTCAGTTTCTTTTTCACCTGCCAACCCACACCAAAGAATTGGGGGTGCTCCAGGCTCCTGTGTGTCCGAATCTGGTGACTCTGATGCTGAAAGCTATGGAAGAGCTTGTCCCAGTTCAATGCATGCAATGTAAAGGAAAAAACACCCCAAATGCCACACACCGGCAAAGCCCAACAATCACTACTGTAAGAGTAGCTTCAGCCCAGGCTCTGTCCAGGCCACGCCCCCTGATGTGTTTCACCCATCCATAGAGGAGGACCTCCATGACTAAGCCCCATGGTGAAACGCATCAGTGATGTGACCTGGACAGAGCCTGGGCTGAGGCTGCTCTTACCGTACTGATTTTGGGCTTTGTCAGTGTGTGGCATTTGGGGTGTTTTTTCCATCGCTTTTTCACCTGCTTCAGCCAGCATTCACACGTTCATTGTTAATGGCACCCAAAATGTGCCAAGCAAAAAGAATGTTTTTGCACACATGAGAACATGCAACAAACATGGATAAATGCATGGTTGAAAAAGTTGCGAAGCTCAAAAAGGTACAAGAACTTTTTTGCTGCATTTTTCCCAAATAAGGCAGGCTGTTGAAATGAATGGGCAGCCCTACCTGGGAAAAACACTCATATGCATGATACCGAATGTTGTACTGATGTAGAGTGACTAGGGGCTCAGTGATCCCCTAGGTCAATGGTCTCCAAACTGTGGCCCAGGGGCTGAATACAGCCCTTGGTTTGTTTTTGTTTGGCCCTTGGGGCACTATTCCTCCCACTGACACCAACAATGTAGTACTATTCCTCCCACTGACATCAACGATGGGGTACTATTCCTCCCCACTGACACCAACGATGGGGTACTATTCCTCCCACTGACACCAACGATGGGGTACTATTCCTCCCACTGACACCAACGATGGGGTACTATTCCTCCCACTGACACCAACGATGGGGCACTATTCCTCCCACTGACACCAACAATGGAGTACTATTCCTCCCACTGACACCAACGATGGGGTACTATTCCTCCCACTGACATCAACGATGGGGTAGTATTCCTCCCCGCTGACACCAAATGATGGTGCACTAATAATTACCCTAATACCAAAGACATGACATTGTTTACTCCCACTGATGCCAGGGCATTTAATACTCCCACTGGCACTGGTCCACCCCCCTAAAGTCTAAAGCACAGTAAACTGGCCCTCTGTTTAGAAAGTTTGGAGACCCCTGCCCTAGATAGTGGAAGAAATCTATTCTGGAACACTGGGACTTATTCACTCTATCACTGTGAATCACACTACAGTAAACGGAATTCATATAAGTTACTATGGGTTACATTTCATACATTCTACTTGCTCTGGGTTGTCATAAAAGTAGTTGAGTCTGGGAATTGCCTCTCTGTGCAGATGGTACAGACATAAACAAATTCATAACCACTTGGGAACAACTTAAACTTAATAAAAGGGGGTCAAAGGTCTGAGGTTTTACAGCATGTAAAAAAGGGCAAGTGAAGCATTTCTGGTAATCTATCACATTTTACGGCCCGGTCTTTCTAATTATAAGCAGAGATCAACAGAGGGATACCGTAAATACACAGAGGTTTCTATATTCTCAGACAAAATATGCCTTTTCCATTTCTTGCCATCATACTATGTGGGAAATGCCATGTAGCCGATGTCTGCAATATATTAATATAAACACAAAATGCGTGACATTCCTTACTGGAATAAATTGCATCTGTAATGACCATAAAGGTAGGTATCAAAAGAGCTCATGTACATCTGGTAAAGATGAAAGGATTGGGCAGCTCTTGAAATATTTATGGGTGACTACAGACTTCTGTATACCTCCCAACTTTATGAGATGGGAACAAGGGACACCTATCAATAAAAGTATGGAGGCATAGGGCACACCCCCTGTCACTCCCCCTAAAAGGAGAATTAAACAAAAAAAAATTATTGGTTAAACCCACAAGTTCTTATTTTACCACTATTATTCTATTAGCAGCAATTTAGAGATTGAATGACACTGTGAAACACTTTTTGATAGATAAAAAGTGCATTATATATATATATATATATATATATATATCAGATGAAAATGAGGGACAAATAAGGAGCAATGAGGGACAGAGGGACTTTCCTCCAAATCAGGGACAGTAGGGATGAATGCTTCTGCAATAAACCCAATCAGATCTATCTTGTGATAGAAGCCTTAACCAGTTCAGATCCACGCTATAGCCGAAAGACAGCTACAATGCGGATCTCAATTGCCCGGCGGACGTCCATGGACGTCCGCCCCTTTGCGTGCTCCCCAAGCGGACTCACAGCCTGCAGCGGCGCGCTCTCGCGGCTGCCGCACGCTACGTGGGCATGCCCGCAGGTCGGGCAGACTCGATGTCCGCTGGAGACCCGCGATCACCTGTTAGAGCTGCAGAACGGTGTAAACACGGCGGTTCTCCTTTCTGTTAAGGGGGACATAGCAGATCTACTGATCCCTGTGATCGGGATCAGTGAGATCTGTTATGTTCCAGCCAGCCCCACCCCCATACAGTTAGAACACCTACAGGGAACACAGTTAACCCCTTCACTGCCCCCTTAGTGTCAACCTCTTCCCTGCCAATGACATCTATACAGTAATCAGTGGACATTTAAATTTCTGATCACTGTATAAATGTCATCGGCCCCAAAAAAGTGTCAAAAAGGTCCAACATGTCCTCTGCAATATCGCAGTCCCGATAAAAATCGCAGATTGCCGCCATTACCAGTAAAAAAAAAAAAAATAAAAACGCCATAAATCAATTCCCATAGTTTGCGATAACTTTTGTGCAAACCAATCAATATATGTGGATTGCAATTTTTTTTTACCAAAAATATGTAGAAGAATATATCGGCCAAAACTGATGAATAATTTTCTTTTTTATATATTTTTTTTTATATTTATTATAGCAAAATATAAAAAATATTGTTCTTTTTTGAAAATCATCGCTCTTTGTTTATAGCGCAAAAAAATAAAAACCGCAGAGGTGATCAAATACCACCAAAAGAAAGCTCTATTTGTGGGAAAAAATGATAAAAATGTTGTTTGGGTACAACATCGCACGACCGCGCAATTGTCATTCAAAATGCGACAGCGCAGAAAGCCAAAAATTGGTCTAGGCAGGAGGGGAGTTTAAGTGCCCAGTAAGCAAGTGGTTAAAGGGTAAGTGCAATTTCACTATGACTTGTCAATTGACTTGTCACTGCAGTCTCTATAAAATGGCATTGCGATGGGTCTTAATCTTTATGGAGAGTTTAGTATGAAGTAGCATGGCCTGCAGGCTCCCATAGCTGTGTTTGGTGTGAAAAATTAGCTCCTAACCTCCACTAGATGGCGGTGTTTGAAGGAAGGAACCTTGCTCAGCATTTGACTGCAGGCTTGTCTCCCAGGGGCAGCTCACAACTAATGAAGATGGAAGTCACAGCCAGGAGACAACAGGCCATGCTATGTGAAAAGTAACCTACTGTATCCTTAGTATGGGTAACTCAACATACTGACAATTTTTTTTCACACTGTAACACGAAACTAGTGTTTTTTGGTCACATTTATGTACTTTTTATATATTTGCAAGTCAATTAACTGTTTTTACATCAATCCTAGTGTTTGCCTGACATCTTTACTGAAGAAATACATTTAATATAGGACATTTCCATGACAAATTTGCAGAACATGCTGGGCTTTCTAAAAAGAAAGCCCAGTACTGTCTACTTGTTAAATCTATGGAGTTGATTTACTAAACCTGGGGAGTGCAAAATCTGGTGCAACTGTGCATGGTAGCCAATCAGCTTCTAACTACAGCTTGTTCAATTAAAGCGGTTGTATGCTCTCACAAAAAATCTGAAATAATAGCATCATTTAATTCCACTATATATTCCAATACAGACTGAAAAATTTATATTCTCATATAAAAGTGCTTACTGTCAAAAAAAGATATTTTAGATCCGCTCCTGACTTCTCATCACCGTCGCCATTACATGTGTGGGCTTTCGTGTCCCGTATAGTATTACATTTCCGCCCTGACTTCCTTTTGCTCGCCATAAATCCCGCGCATGCGCAGTAGGATCAGCATCACATCGCTCCCCACTGTAGTGCTTTCTCGGCTGGATCCGCTCCGACTCCTCCACCCCGTAACGTATCAGTTCATGGGGTGACAGCCAGTGTTGCCAACCGCAAGTGAATTTACTGACAGTTTGTAAAAATCTGTGATTTTTAGAACTGTCTATAAATACAGGGTCTGATAATTTGCCATGCTGTGCTGACTTTTTAAGTGTAAACTGGGCAAACTACTTGATATGGGTATTGTCAGTGTTTCCATGTTGTGTTCAAATATCAATTGTCTTAGTTTTTAATAGGAGTTCAGTTATTTTTCAGGTTGCCAGTAAAAAAATGTGCTCTGCCAGTAAGATTTTCCATGATTTGCCAGTAAAAAACGATGCGGAAGGTTGGCAACACTGGTCACAACAATCCTCCTAACCTTGATGAGATATCGCGGGATTGCCAGGGCTGATGTTGACAATAGGAAATGACGCAGCGCCGGCATACACCCTGCTTTATTCCGGGGGGGTCTAGGCCTAGGCCTAGGGTAATGAGCATGCGCGGGTGAAGTCACTAAAAGAAAAACCATTGATAATAGCAAAACGACAAAGGTAGGCAGAGTAACAGTGAGGGCTATTTATCCTCCTTGCAGACATATTGCAGAAGGATTAAAGTTGTCTGAATGAGTATACAACCACTTTAAGCTTTGACAAAAAAAAATGGAAGTTGATTGGTTTCTTCACTAGATTTTGCACAGTTTTAGTAAATCAACAGCTATCTGTCAAATTCAACATCCATATCTTTATAAGATAGAAAGAGGAAGGCTGTGTTCTGTGCATGTCTGTTATGAATAGACTTGAAGTAGTTCTAAAGCCTGAGGCTGGGTTCACACCATTGCGGTGCAAACTCCAGCCTGTTTGCTGCTGAGAAGGGGTGGCTCCTGTCCATTCTGGCAGCACATTGGCTGCTCATGTGGGGGGGGGGGTGGAGGGAGGTGCAGTGAGGAGGGGAAAGATCCCTGTAAAATTGCCTTTCAATGCGGAGCACATCTGCGGGTCAGATACGCTCCCATTGAACAGAATGGCCTAGGAATTCGCACCGCATTGCACAGAAAACGCACACGTTTTCTGTGCAATGCGGACTGCGAATACACAGCAGCAATGTGAACCTAGCACATTGAAAACAATGTGTTTTCAAGTGTCATGCGAATTAGATGCAGTGTAAGCCGCATCCAATTCGCATAGGTGTGAACCCAGCATTAAGGTTTTTCACCTTAAAGAGGTTGTACAGTAAAAAAATAAATAAATAAACCTGCAAGACAAAGGCATAATGAGCCACCATGCAACGCATACTAGCTCATTATGAAATACTTACCTTAGAATGATGCCCTGAAACGGCGCTGCCACACAGATGACAGGACCGGCATCATTTCCGGAGTTACTTCTGGGTTTGGCTGGAGCTGCGATGACATCACTCCCGTGCATGCGCGCGGGAGCCGCCGGTCACGGCGCAGGCCCTGAAGATACGACACGAGCGGGCCATTGCTTCAGTGCGCATCACCAATGGCGTTGTCTGCAGCGTATATAGTAAATATCTTCTAAATGGTGCAAGTTTAGAAGCTATTTACAGTACCTACAGGTACAATTAAAGAGGAAGACTTTACTTCCTCTTTAATTTATTCTATGCTACAGCTACCCCCCCCCCCCCAGACCCTCCTTTTTCTTACCTGATGTGCAGGAGCGCAGTGGCTCCTGCCGCTGTCTCCCTCCTCATTGGACAGATCGATAGCAGTGGGAGCCATTGGCTCCCGCTGCTATTAATCAAATCCTGTGACACAGGAGTGGGGGGTGGGGTCAAGTCCCGCTGTCTGTGTCTATGGACACAACAGCAGGGCTCGAGAGCGAGCGCGCACGGGTGCCTCCATGGAAAGGGGCTTTCCCTGGGGGGCCTGAAGTGCCGGCGGGAGATCCCAGAAAAGGAGGACCAGGGCTGCTCTGTGCAAAAGCTTTGCACAGAGCAGGTAAGTATAGATATGTTTGTTATTTTAATATAAAAAAAAGCTTTAGAACCACTTTAGAGAAAAAAAAAAGCAAAAAAGTTGCCACAAGAGTTTGATGCAAGTGGAAAATGTGAAATACTTATGTTGCAGTATAATGTTGAGTAATGGATAATAAACATATTAAAAAGATTTGTAGCTTAGGCAAGCCATAGGTGATTCGATTTTCTTTCCTGTAACCACGGGATTCCCCCATCAACTCAGTCAGTGTTGATTGAGGAATGCCTCCTGCAGCGTTATATTTTGCTGGGGGGGAAGCCTTCCTGGCCAGCAGAATACGCTGATTACTACCAGCGGCTATAGCCAGAGGCAGTAATCACATGCAAAAATCTGACAGCCTGCCCATAAATGGATCGGATCTTGGCTGGTTGCTGCTGAACCGGCTGAGATTCAATCAATGTATGATGAAATTGTCCAAAATGTCTTGGTAGGAGGACGCCTAAGGCCCCTTTCACACCAGTGGATCGTTTAGGCCCGCCTGTCAGTTTTTCAGGAGGACCCGAACGGACGCTCCATTGTCCTCTATGGAGCGACGGATGTCAGCGGTGACATGTCCATTGACATCCGATCCGCTCCGATCCACCAAATACAGATGGATGGAAACCCTATTTTCCATCCGACTTGCGGATTTGATCGGATGAACATGGAAAGACGGTCCGTGTTCATCCGCTCCCCCATAGAGGAGAATGGAGCTGTGACAGGTCAGTCTCTGCACAGAGTGCAGAGACTGTCCTGTCATCCGCGGGCTCAGCGGGGATCAACGGATGGATCGTGTGAAAGGAGCCTTAAGAGTTCCCTTTAGTGCAGACCGTAATAAATATAGGCAATATATTAAAAAAAAATCCTAGTCATTACAGAACCACAATGCCTACTGGGGGAGGCACTATACAGCACACGGAACAATGAGATATTAGTGACAGCTGGTGTTTTTCAAAGCACTGCCTAAGAGAAAGGTGTGTATCAACCTGTATATAAGCTGCAGTCACGTTCATTTGCAATCCTCGTCTGGATGTTCAGGACACCAACGATCAAAGGATCAGGTGTAAGGCCAATGTGTAGACTGTCTACTTGTACATAGCCAAATAATGAATACATAGGCAATGATTTAACTATTAAATGGACATACTAACTATATTTGTATTCTGCAGTTTAAGTGTTGACATTTTTACTTTCCAAGTATAAGTCAAATATTATAGTCGTGATGTCAAGCAAAATGAATGACTTGATGAACTTCAAATATTACATTATACAAAATAGATAGATAGATACACTATATTGTCAAAAGTATTGTCACGCCTGCCTTTACATGCACATGACCTTTAATAGCATTCCAGTCTTAATCTGTAGGGCTCAATATTGAGTTGGTCCACCCTTTGCAGCTACAACAACTTCAACTCTTCTCCGAAGGCTGCCCACAAGGTTTAGGAGGGTCTATGGGAATGTTTGACCATTCTTCCAGAAGCGCATTTGTGAGGTCAAGCACTGATGTGGACAAGAAGGCCTGGCTTGCAGTCTCCACTCTAATTCATCCCAATGGTGTTCAGATCAGGACTCTGTGCAGGTCAGTCAAGTTCCTCTACCCCAAACTCGCTCATCCATGTAAAGACACCATGTAATGGACCTTGCTTTGTGCACTGGTGTGCAGTCATGTTGGAGCAGGAAGGGGTCATCCCCAAACTGTTGCCACAAAGTTGGGAGCATGAAATTGTCCATAATGTCTTGGTATGCTGACCCCTTAAGAGTTCCCTTCACTGGAATAAGGGGCCAAGCCCAAACCCTGAAAAACAACCCCACAGCATAATCTATCCTCCACCAAAATATTTGGACCAGTGCACAAAGCAAGGTCCATAAAGACATGGATGAGTGAGTTTGGGGTGGAGGAACTTGACTGGCCTGTACAGAGTCCTGACATTATCCTGATAGAACACCTTTGGTATGAATTAGAGCGGAGACTGTGAGCCAGGCCTTCTCGCTCATATCAGTGCCTGACCTCACCTCTTCCTCGCTTCTGGAAGAATGGTCAAACATTCCCATAGACACTCCTAAACCTTGTGGACAGCCTTCCCAGAAGAGTTGAAGCTGTTATAGCTGCAAAGTATGGGCCAACTCAATATTGAACCCTACGGACTAGGACTGGGATGCCATTACAGTTCATGTGTGTGTAAAGGCAGGTGTACCAATACTTTTGACAATATAGGATGGATAGATAGATAGATAGATAGATAGATAGATAGATAGATAGATAGATAGATAGATAGATACTGTAGATTGGATGGATGGATGTGTAAATATAGGTACACATTTAATAAGCAGGGAATAGACTACAGTATAGACATAGTAGATTTCTCTTTAAAAGAGCGAGGGAGGTGGAAAATGCAGATTGCTTAAAACTGGTTGGTGTGAAAGCTTGACGAATATCATTTGCAAAAACGGCAGCTTTCTAAAGAGGTACAGCCTTCATTTATCAAGTAATGGATGGCCCAGAGTGAATAGGGGCTTGTAATTCACTTGAGGGACTCTGGTGTATAAAGGCTTCAACTGTTTATGAATGGCAAGCAACTAGGAGAGTGAATTTTGCAATATATCAAAGGCTGTTTGTGTTTGTAAAATACACTGCGCTCATATATTACATCCTAAGGAGCATGTTGGAGCCTGAGAGTGAGTAGTAGACCGAAGGCTGGAAGGTGACATAGCTACGTTTGATAACATATATGCACAGCTGTGTTTAATAAGACATTACATGGGGCCATCAGATACAGCAATTCATAGCAACCAGTTAGATTTCATATATAGATTTTTTATTATAAGTACAAAACAAAAAAATTTAATTTTTTTTTTCATGGTTAATGTCCAAATCTGCACAGTTTTTCAACCTTATTAAGCAGAATTGAGTTAAATCTTTAATTTAAGGGTTTAACTAGCTCCAAGCAGGCTTTTGGTTTAGAGTAATTACTGCTTGGATAATTCTCCTGTCAGTTTTCTTTAGCCCTCTGCAATCGTGTTTTAGATACAGACTATATATATGTTAGCTTCAGCCAAAAAAAACTATTTTTAAGCTTTTTGGATAGCATAGGGAAGGGGTAACACCCCTGTAATGTTTGTTTTGCTGTCTATGTTTCTGTTCAGAAGATTTCACGTTACTTCCTGTCCCAATGATAATTGGATTTTGAAAAATTTGGGTTGTTGTGGAAACAAGGATTGGTGATAAAGCATCAATGGAGACAACTTTTACCCATAATAACTCTTACAGGAGTGAATTTCCCTTTCTAGGAGGAGATGTACCCCCACTTCCTGTTGTCTCCCTCCGTTTGTAAGTAGGAGTCATTTGTAAGTCGGATGTTTGTAACTAGGGGACCGCCTGTGTATATATATATATATATATATATATATATATATATATATATATATGTTTGGTTTTTTTGTACCAATTCAACATTCAAACTCCAGGATGCCCCCATTTGCAGCCCCATCCCCATTGAAGCACCCCCACTTTTTTACATACATTTTTAAACATCCTTTTTTTTAATGGATCCTTGATCAGGTTGTGTGATATCAGGGAATCGTTAAGACCACCTAGGAGGTGGGTCAATGGTGGCCTGGGCTCACAGGAATGGGTTGGCTGAGGTTGACCATCATACAACCTGGAAGGGGCAATCACTGGATAGCAAAGTGGTAAGAGAAGGTGAAAATTACAGTGTGAGTTTATTTTAACAACTGCTGGCCATTAAATATTTGCTTTTACCCTTATAAAGCTGAAATTGGGCTTTAATACAGAACATGAAACATTCCTAGAGAACAATGGATCAGCTATAGAGACAAGTACAGCACAAGTCCCTTCTTTTTAGACATACTGCCCCTCACTGAAGCCTCAAAAAGAGCCTTCAGATGGAGATAACTCATACTTCCCTGTCCTTTATTTGTGTGTCAATTTTTTAGTTTGAGCTATTGAGCTCTGTATATAGCAGGTTTCAACAGAAGGTACAAAGGAATAAGGAAAGCTGAAAATGGGAGCCAAAAGCTCTACCTACAGACTACCTGTGAAAATATAAAATATTCTAATGCAAATATTCTTATTCACCTGCCAACATTTTTTGATTTTTTTAATTTTTGTTTTAGTCCCAATGATAGTAAATAAAGGCAACAGATACAAAGGCATTTTAGTATTCACCCTGGAAAGCTTGTAGAGTAAAAAATAACCATGCAAAATTGTGCACAAGTAGATAAATGTTTAGCTTATATAGTTAAATTGAGCAGGAGGATAATGGTCCAAAAATGTCCATAGGGGCTAAACACATTTGGATGCAGCTCCTCTGAGACTGAGGAAATCTCTGTAAATGTAATAAGTAAATGTAGAAAGTAAACTTTTCTAATCTGAGTGTAGTAATCCAAAAAACTTTAATGCATAAGAACAAAGTGGCAACTCACATGTAGTAGTCAAGGTAAGTTCATGTCACAAAAGGGCCCTCTACAGCTGAAAACTCTTCACCCAGAATCAATCAATGCAGTCCAGAAGATAAAAGGGTACCACAGCTGGCTGGATGTAATGGAGAGCTTCAGCAAGCAGGAAGAAAAACGCAATCAGGTGATGTGAGCACCGGGGGTTGAACAGGGGTGTGGCTACGTGCTTCAGAGCCACCAGCTTCTTTGACAAGCCTTAACAAGCTGGGCTACTCCGAAAAATGTAACCACGCCCCCTTAAAGAACCGGTGCTGATGTCACTTCTGGTCAGCTCTGCTCTGTGTTCCACAGCCCCCAATCGCTTTCTGCTTCCTGTTTGCCTAGGCCCTCCATTCCATCCAGCCAGATATGGTGCCCTTTTACCTTCCGGACTGGATTGATTCTACGTGCAGAGTTTTCAATTGTAGAGGATACTTTTGTCAACACTTACTTTTTATATATTCTCTAAAGTCTATAAGATTAGCAACTGCAAATAAATTATTGAGTTCATTTGTTTCCAATTTTCTCTAATAATTTGGAGGAGTGCCCACATAATTTTGCTAATCCTACACACAATATAAAAGATATAGAGGTCAGACCATCTAAAAGTAGTATTTCAGTTATAAATGGAATCTGATGCTAGAGTATACAAAGACATTTTAGAGAATAGTGCTCTTCACAAAGGCATGACTTTGCCTTTGTACAAAAGGCCAGCTCTGCAAGGACATGGTTTGTCCAGTTTGGTGTGGAGGAACTTTAGTGGCCTTCACAAAGCCCTGACCTCAACTCTACTAAACACCTTACGGATGAATTGAAAGGTGCATTACAAGCCATGCAACATCAGTTTAGGCGGACTACAGCCATCACGTCTGATTCTTTGGTGATCTCACAATAGGGCCACAGCTTCTGAGTTTTGAAATGCATGCCAGCTCCAATGAGAGTGGAGCAGTGGTGTTCCATCCCATGCAATACAAGGCAGGTTATATTGGTGCCTATCTGTGGAACATAAAAATTTGAGTGAATTTTTTAATTTATATTTGATATACTATATTATGATTCCTAGAAATACAACACTATATTAGTTTCTCTTTGGTATATGCTTATCCTTAAAATTAAGAGGGAAGGAAAGCCTACGCACTACCCAGACTATCCAGGAGAGCAGAGAGCTTGGGCAAGTGGAATATATATGGGGCCTAGACCCAAAAATAACTTTTTGATGTCAGAAATATTTTGTGAATCCTCAAGCACGTGATGGTACTATGCTGTCTGTGTTCACGGTAAGGAGGAATGAAGAAGATTGTTATCCTTGGTGGTGTGGGGATACTTAGGATGATATTTCTGATCTCGCTATAAGCATTGACTATTTAAATATATAGTGCACAATTGTTTGTTACATGTGAAGAGCCTTACTTTTGTTTTGCACTTCTTACTTCGTCCAACATCAGTAACTGACCTCACAAATGCTTTTTGGGCTAAATGGGCACAAATTTCCACAGGCACACTGAAATCTTGTGTAAAGTCTACTCGTTGTAGGCTGTCATGACAGCAAAGGGATGGGGGTACAGCTCCATAGAAATGCCCATAATTTTGGAATGGGATGTTTAACAAGCCCATATAGTTTTGGTGGTCAAGTGCCCACACACTGTTGACCATATAGTGTACAATAATCTTTACAGTTGTTTTTTTCTTCTTTACTATTCTTTACTCATGTGTCCAACAAAGCAAATGATCCTCCGATAAGAAGAGTAGATATGCCGTAGACATGAAGCCTGTGACATTGTTCCATCCAGCGGGATTTGCTTTGTGCTGGAACTCTGTCACACTCTGAGGTCTCGGTACATCTGCAAACCTAGTGACATATCACAGAAGGCTCTCATTATAGAGCTCTCACAGACCAGAACTTCAGTCACCAGTGATAAAAAAAGAAAGATAACTTTTCTATCATTTGTGGAGCAGAATGTAGAAGAATATTTGCATGATGTATGCACTGAGTATATCATTAGATTTTGTTTTATATAATCCACAATGCCATATTCTATCAGGTCTCTAATTTTCTAGATTCTCTCATTTTTTGCTCATTGCCTTACTACATTATAACTCATGCCAATGCATTCAAAATAATATAAATGTTTGCACGGAAATGGTCAGAAAGCAACGATGACAATATATCAATGCTTTGAAAAATTCATAAAAACAAAGCAAAAACATTCTTTTTTAGTGATTACAGATTTAATGAAGCTGCTGATTCAGTACAGTAGAAGGTAAGTATGCTATTGCAGGGGTTAATTTAGTAACAACAAAGAAGAAAAAAACAGAGTGGCTATCCTTTAACCACTTCAGCCCCGGAAGGATTTGCCCCCTTCCTGACCAGAGCCCTTTTTGTGATTCGGCACTGCGTCGCTTTAACTGAAAATTGCGCGGTCATGCGACCTTGTACCCAAACAAAATTTGCATCCTTTTTTTCCCACAAATAGAGCTTTCTTTTGGTGGTATTTGATCACCGCTGCGTCATTTATGATCGCCGCTATAAACAGAAGAAGAGCGACAATTTTGCAAAAAAACCCAAATTTCTTACTTTTTGCTAAAATACAAATCCAAAAATTTTTTGACGATTTATATTCTTCCTCATATTTGTGATAAAAAAAAATCGCAATCGGCGTTTATTGATTGGTTTGCGCAAAAGTTGCCGCGTTAACGGATGATGAGAATTAATTTCTGGGGTTTTTATTTATTTTATTTTTTTTTACTAGTAATGGCGGTGATCTGCGATTTTTAGCGGTACTGCGATATTAGGGTGGACATGTCGGAACATTTTGACACTTTTTTGGGACCATTGGCATTTATACAGCGATCAGTACTATAAAAATGCACTGATTACTGTGTAAATGCCATTGGCAGTGAAGGGGTTAACCTGCAGGGGGCGCTCTAAGGGTTAACTGTGTTCCCTGGGCGTGTTCTAACTGTATTTGGGCTACCCTAGCAGGGGAAGGGAAGTGATCACAGCTTCCATGTAGAGGAAGGCTGTGATCACAGCCCTTCCCCCCTCACAGAATGGAGGTCCGTGTTTACATACACGTACCTCCGTTCTTTCACTCCGGGGGGGCATTGCGGGTAGCCAGCGGAGATCGAATCTGCCGCTCCCTGGCCCTCCCCGGACACAGTGAGCACGCGGGCGCACCTCCGGCGGCGCGCGCTCGCTCACTGTGCGCGATCTGGCAGCCGCCGTCAGATGACAGCGTTTTGCGCAGGAGAGCCACTCTGTCGCCGTCAGATGCCGATCGGCGGTCGGCAAGTGGTTAAAATCATTTTTTTTAATTATTCGTATAGCCAAAAAATAAAGGAGAGCATAATGTGAAAAATTGTAAATAAATACAATTTCATAAATCATATATAATCCTTCAAACTGAAAAATGTGCTTGTGACATTCAAGAAATGTCTGCTTAATGTGACAGTAAATGGTATCCTTATTCATACACTTTCACTACTTGCTGGCCCTGCAATCTATTTTTGATGAAATTGTTCCTTCCTGGATGTTTCTGACTCCTTGTAATGTCCTCTGTGAGCTTCCAAATATCTCCTTTTCACTTCCATTTGTTTGGAATGAACAGTACATGTTAGTTGCAGTCATATGCACTGCTATATGGACAATACAAATCTCACCATAGCCCATGGCAGTGGTTCTCAACCTCAGTGCTCAAGCACCCCCAACAGGCCATGTTTGCAGGTTTTCCTTTATCTTGCACAGGTGCTTTAAATCAGAGTCAATGGCTTGGTATTCTGGACAGCATTTTATCTAAGAGAAATTCCCAAAACATGGCCTGTTGGGAGTACTTGAGAACTGAGGTTGAGAACCACTGGTCCATGGTACCTATCTTGGAAGTGACAAAGATACAGTAGCTATGTTCTTACATACAGTGGGACCATGGAGAACGAATGCAGCCACCCCTCTAACAGGTAGTCAGATCACAGCAGCAAAAAAATAAATAAATAAAATGGAGATTTGGAGGGAGCTGAGAGCTATAGAAGGGACTTTTTGAGTTTAGAATACATACTTGAATAGGATTTTTTGAACCAGAGTTTAGTGTCCATTTTAATGGCTAAGTCAAAGTGGAAAACAATGAAATTGACATTTTAGATGTCACTTTAATTGTTTTCGTTTTTCAACATAGAACATAACAGTAGTCCCCTGGGAAGGCTTTTGTCTTATTTGAGGAAGCCTAATGCTATATTTGATATAACAATAATGCTTAGTTTTAAGGATACATTTGATGTTAGGGACACTATTCAGGCAGCATGTTGCATTTTTAACCCTATAGACTTCTACTGGAGCACCTAAAATTTGAACGCAAGCATTTTTTCATTTTTCTTTGTACATTTTTCGCCACCAGTCTTCTCCTCCTAGCAGGCCTGTAAACAGAATGGAGGATTCATTAGTGTCCATGCTAAATGGGAACAATTTCTTCCACCTGATGAGGGCTCACACGAAACTCTACAACCCCAGTGATGCCCAATACAAGAACAATGGCAGGCAGAAGAGGGCCTGGGAACATAATGGATATGGCTCAAAAACTCAGATAGCACAAGAGGATACAACACTGCAAAGAAAAACCGGGAAGCAGACACAAGGATGACAACGACATATTAAGTCCTTGAAGACATTTTTATTGGCCAAAATAAAAGAATGTGAAATAATGCACAAAAACACACACAAAAGCTTCAGAAATCACCTGAAAATGCTCACACTCAAGAATGAATGTGGGCTTAATAATATTTTTGGGTTGTTTTCGGCACTGAAACCCTGGCACCAATAACTATTGTGCCGAGTGCTGAAAGTCAACATAACAATACACATGTTCCATTGTATTTACTTCTTCTTCCAACAACCACAGATGAAGTAAGAAAGGGTAAAATGTTATTGAAATTGAAGAGAGCCAGGTTAAACAGAGGTTCATGTGGCAAGGTCATGTGACAAGATGGAGGAAAGTCAGCTGGAGAGTGGTTACAGCAAAGGTGAAATGGCTCAGGTTAAAGCTCAGAAAAATGTGAGGTCTCTGTGGATACAGGTTGAATTGCAACCTGTCAGGGTTGACAAGCATTATAATGGAGACCAGTGAGGTAAGGAAAAGCTATAAAGACAGCCTTTATGAAAATGAACAAGTACAAATTAAAGCTGAGCATACACAATCCTAGTTTACCAAAGAATAAAATTCACCTGATGGATCATAAATTGGGACATAGGATGCACAATCCCAAAGAGTTACCATTGAACAAAAACAGATATGTGTTTTTATGTATTATAACACATCACCAAATAGTAAAAAACATAATAATGTAAGTATTCCTACGATCCAACACATGTAATAACTGATGCATTAGTGCTACAGCAATCTCAACAGGGGCGGAATTATAGGGGTCGCAGGGGTCGCACTGGCGACTGGGCCCTTCAGTTCTGTGCGTCCGGGGGGCCTGCCTGCCCGTCCGCCATTGCGATCCCGTCCCGACCTGTACTGAGTGAGTCTGTCTGACTCACTGCAGTACTTGTTGTTGCCGTTCGTTCACGGCACGCTGTGGGAGGAGGAGGAGAGTGAGGAGGAGGAGGGTGTCGCACGGCACTTGCTTGCCGTTGTTGTTCATGACGTCACTCAGTCTGTCTGAGTGAGTCATGTCCAGCCCTGCCCTAGCGTTACCGCCTGCCCGTCCGTCCGGGGGGCCTGCGTGTCTTGACTTCCCGGGTCAGCGGTCACGCTGGGGACGCTGGGGATATTAAGGCGGGGACAACTCTAACGACATCGTGATTACGTAGTCAATAATGTACACAACCTAGCATCCTTATGAATGTAATAATACAAAAAATGATAAACCACTACACAATATTATGTATTTTTGTGTATAGACAAAAACAAGTTAC
>BLSH010161854.1:1813574-1837030 GCA_018402905.1 Glandirana rugosa | reverse complement strand
AAATGCTGTCATTCCGTCTGGTGGACACGGACAGTTTCAAAAACCTGATGGCGGTGGCTGTCCCACAGTACGTAGTTCCCAGCCGCCACTACTTTTCCAGGCGAGCCATCCCTTCCCTGCACAAACAAGTCGGGGACAAGATCAAGTGTGCACTGCGCAACGCCATCTGTGGCAAGGTCCACATAACCACTGATACATGGACCAGTAAGCACGGGCAGGGACGCTATATCTCGTTAACTGCACACTGGGCAAATGTAGTGGCGGGTGGGCCTGAGCCGGCTAGCCATTTGGCGCATGCCCTTCCACCAACAAGGATTACAGGGCATTTCTCTTTGCCTCCTGTTGCCTCCTCCTCCTACTGCGCTTCCTCCGCCTCGACCACCCACTCATCCGCTCAGCGTAACACCTTCACCACCAACATCAGCACATCCAGGGGGAAACGACAGCAGGCTGTTTTAAAACTGATATGTTTGGGGGATAAACCCCACACTGCGCAGGAGCTGTGGACAGGCATTGAACAACAGACCAATGAGTGGTGGTTGCCACTGAGCCTCAAGCCCGGCCTGGTGGTGTGCGACAATGGCCGAAATCTCGTAGCGGCTCTGGGCCGACTAGGTTTGACGCACATCCCTTACCTGGTGCATGTGCTGAATTTGGTGGTACAGAATTTTCTAAAAAACTACCCGGATATGTCAGAGCTGCTGCATAAAGTGCGGGCCGTCTGTGTACACTTTCGGCGTTCTCACCCTGCTGCTGCTCGCCTGTCTGCGCTGCAGCAGAACTTTGGCCTTCCCGCTCAGCGCCTCATATGTGACGTGCCCACAAGGTGGAACTCCACCTTGCACATGCTGGAGAGACTGTGCGAGCAGCAGCAGGCAATAGTGGAGTTTCAGCTGCAGCACGCACAGGTCAGTCGCTCTGCAGAACAGCACCACTTCACCACCAACGAGTGGGCCTCCATGCGAGACCTGTGTAGTATATTGCAGTGTTTTGAGTACTCCACCAACATGGCCAGTGCCGATGACGCTGTTCTCAGCGTTACTATCCCACTTCTATGTCTCCTTGAAAAAACACTTCAGGCCATGACGGAAGAGGATGTGGCACAGGAGGATGAGGAGGAGGAGGAGGAAGAGGGGTCATTTCCACGGTTATCAGGCCAGTCATTCGCAAGTGGCTCGGAGGGTGGGTTCCTGCACCAGCATAGGCCAGGTCAAAAATATTCAAGCCAGGGCACAGTTCTGGAGGACGAGGAAGATCATGAGGAGGAGGAGGAACTGCAGCAGGGTGGCACCCAACGCAGCTCGTGGGCATCACTGGAGCGTGGCTGGGGGGATACGGAGGACACAGATGATATACCTCTCACAGAGGACAGCTTATCTTTGCCTCTGGGCAGCCTGGCACACATGGCCGACTACATGCTGCAGTGCATGCGCAATGACAGCCGAGTTGCCCACATTGTAACGTGTGCCGATTAATGGGTGGCCACCCTGCTGGATCCCCGTTACAAGGACAATGTGCCGTTCTTAATTCCCTCACTGGAGCATGAGAGGAAGATGCGTGACTACAAGCGCACACTGGTAGACGCGCTGCTGAGGGCATTCTCAAATGACACCGGGGGCTCAGTGGAAGCACAAGTCGAAGGCAGAAGAGGAGGAGGAGGAAGAGGCCACCAACACAGCTGTGGCACCGCCAGCACCTCAGAAGGCAGGGTTAGCATGGCCGAAATGTGGCAAAGCTTTGTCAGCAGCCAGCCACAACAAACAGCACTACCAGTCATTGGCTCCCACTGCTGTCAATCAAATCCAGTGACACGGGAGCTGGGGGCGTGGCCGAGTCCTGCTGTCTGTGTCAATGGACGCAGCAGCAGGACTCAGGAGTGTGCCCACATGAGTGCCCCCATGGAAATGGTCTCTCCGTGGGGGTACCCAATGAAGAGGAGCCAGGACTGCCGCTGGGGCAGGTAAGTATGACATGTTTGTTATTTAAAAAAAAAAAAAGAACCTTTACAATCACTTAAAGGATGTACAGTATTAATGATTATAGAGGTACATTATTTTGTGTCTATTATATGTGCCTGGAATTCAGCTTTAAAGTGGAAAAAAAACATACCTATAACAAATCTTAAAAATGTTACCACCCCTTCTCCTTACCTATTTTAATCTACTCCTGTCTGGTCAACTGATCCTGCAGCCCCATCTCCCCTTGCTCGACAACAGCTGTGAATTTCTGGAGCTGTGACATAACCCATAGGCTACTATGGTCCAGCCATTTTTGCTATTCCCTTCTCCCCTATTCTACGCCCTATGCTAACTTCCCTGTAAAGAAAAGAGGTTTATACTTACCCAATCTAAGGGTGATCCAATCCAGTCATGTGATCTCCCCAGCGGCTGGCTTCAGGGGGGGAAGAGAGAGCAGTGATGTTTGCAGAACCTGGGTGGAGACGTCGCTCATAAGCTTACTATTTTGTCTGCTGTCCCAACTATACACTGAAGCCAGCCCTAAGACCCAACACCTTTAGATTAGGTACATATAGAAATCTTTCCTGTACAGGGTAGGTAGCACAGGGCTTAGAAGTTTAAGCTTAGTTAGCTGTTGACCAGGGTTCTACTTTAGGTGTACAACAACTTTTTTATGCAAAGGAAGTAGAGTGCTGCCATTTGTTTTTATGCATATCAACAGCCACAGTCTGTATTTTGCATTGTGACAGAAAGCTGTTGCCATAAATGAAATCAAATTTAATTTCATTTAATGCATGCATTTACTTTTTGGATGTAAACTGGAATTAAAAGTGTAGCTTTGCTGGATTATGCTATGATATGACATACCTGGATATTTGTATCTATTGTATAATGGTGCTTTCATGCCGAATACAACTTTATTGAAATAGCATTTTTGATATGTGATGTGCTTACTCTATATGCTTAAAATTACTGCTTCAAACCCATCACCAAGAAAATAAAAATCACTTCCTTCCCCATCTGCTCTTACCTGAATTCACTGTCACAGAATGATCCCCACTGCCACTCATAGTAAGCTGAGATAAGAAGCTGTGATGTTGTGATGCCAGACCCTGTAATGGACTATTCCAAAAATCAATGGGAAGTGTCCACCAGGAGGTCCCTATTGCACTTCCTGAATAAAAGCTGGAGTTCTGCAGCAAAAACTGGATGGTAAACTGGTGATAAATGTACAAGTAAGCATACTGTATGTTGTCAGCATGGATCTGTTTAAGAGTCCAGAGTTGTATTAACACAACCACATTCAACCAAGTTTAGATGTAACATTTTGTTGGTGCTTAGGGCCCCTTCATCATGCTTGTGATGACCTACACAACTCTAAATCATATTAACTAACCTTGATATAATGTGATTGCTTTAATTAAACAGCATAGCATGCTGGTGACGTGTACATCAGTGTCCACTACATAATGACTGAGCACTGGAAGAAGAAGCCTACCACTCTGCAGTGCAGAAGAAAGAAGATGCAGGTCCCTGCCTGACTACAATTCTACAATTTTAGGTAAGAAATCAGGGCTTTTATTTTTTTAGTCTAGTGATTAGTTAAAGTGATATTGGGTGGGAAAGGATAGTGACCTTTTTTTTCAGAGATCAGCTTTTATTACAGTGTAGTCCTCTAGGACATCCCTGAGTTGGCTGTGCCTATTGGCAGGAGTGCCTGTATCACAATAAAGAACAGAATTACAAATCCTTTGGTAGGGAAAGCATTTCCATGTACAGTGCCTTGAAAAAGTATTCATACCCCTTGACATTTTCCACATTTTGTCATGTTACAACCAAAAACGTAAATGTATTTTATTGGGATTTTATGTGATAGACCAACCCAAAGTGGCACGTTATTGTGAAGTGAAAGGAAAATGATAAATGTTTTTCAACATTTACAAATAATATGTGAAAAGTGTGGCGCGCATTTGTATTCAGCCACAGAGTCAGTGCTCTGTAGAACCACCTTTCACTGCAATTACAGCTGCAAGTCTTTTTGGTCTCTACCAGGTTCGCACATCTAGAGAGGACATTTTTGCCCATTCTTCTTTGTAAAATAGCTCAAGCTCTGTCAGATTGGAAGGAGAGCGTCTGCGAACAGTAATGTTCAAGTCTTGCCACACATTCTCAATTGGATTTAGGTCTGGACTTTGACTAGGCCATTCTAACACATGAATATGCTTTGATATAAACCATTCCATTGTAGCTCTGGCTGTATCTTTAGGGTTGTTGTTCTGATGGAAGGTGAACCTCCACCCCAGTCTCAAGTCTTTTACAGACTCTAACAGGTTTCTTCTAAGCTTGCCCTGTATTTGTCTCCATCCATCTTCCTATCAACTCTGACCAGCTTCCCTGTGCCTGCTGAAGAAAAGCATCCCCACAACACGATGCTGCCCCCCCATGTTTCACAGTGGGGATGGTGTGTGCAGAGTGATGTGCAGTGTTATTTTCCCCCAAATATAGCGTTTTGCCTTTAGGCCAAAAAGTTACATTTTGGTCTCATCTGACCAGAGCACCTTCTTCCACATGTTTTCTATGTCCCCACATGGCTTCTCTCAAACTGCAAATGGGACTTCTTATGGCTTTCTTCTTGCCACTCCATAAAGGCCAGATTTGTGGCGTGCACAACTAATAGTTGTCCCGTGGACAGATTCTCCCACCTGAGCTGTGAATCTCTGCAGCTCCTCCAGAGTTACCATGGGCCTCTTGGCTGCTTTTCTGATTAATGTTCCCCTTGCTCGGCCGGTCAGTTTAGGTGGACGGCCATGTCTTGGTAGGTTTGCAGTTATCTCATACTCTTTCCATTTTCGGGTGATGGATTGAACAGTGCTCTGTGAGATGTTCAAAGCTTGGAATATTATTTTTTTAAAACCTAACCCTGCTTTAAACTTCTCCACAACTTTATCAATGTCCTGCCTGGTGTATTCATTGACCTTCATGATGCAATTTGTTTACTAAGGTTTTCTAACAAACCTCTGAGGACTTCACAGAACAGCTGTATTTATACAGAGATTAAATTGCACACAGGCGGACTGTATTTACTAATCAGGTGACTTCTGAAGGCAATTGGTTCCATTAGATTTTAGTTAGGAGTATCAGAGTAAAGGAGGCTGAATACAAATGCATGCCGCACTTTTCAGATATATATTTGTAAAAAATGTTGAAAACCATTTATCATTGTTCTTTCACTTCACAATTATGAGCCACTTTGTGTTGGTCTATCACATAAAATCCCAATAAAATACATTCACGTTTTTGGTTGTAACATGACAAAATGTGGAAAATTTCAAGGTGTATGAATACTTTTCCAAGGCACTGTATGTATTTAACCTATATTTGCCCAAAGTTCAGGTTTATTGGAAAACTTGAAAGAAGGCCTTCATAGAAAGTAACACTCCTGATTTTATTCTACATCCAGCGGAAGATCCCATTTTTTCCCATAGGAGGATTTCTCACACGTATTACCCCATTCTGCATCCTTCTGTCTTCATAAAAGGAAAATACATGTCACAGATAACAGTGCTCTTGAATAAGCCATGGCACTATAATTTAGCAGTTTGTCCTATTTGTGCTGAGTTATTATGTGCTTACCCTGCAGAGTAGCTTCCTACAAGACAAATTTGTGTTATGACATTTACTAAACCATATACAACCTCTCGTTCTGGGACTCTCTCCAGGAAGGCTCACTGTAATCAGAAGGTAAAAAAAAATAAAATAAAAAAATAAAAAAAGGAACTCTACTGCCTGACAAGACAACACCTCACCAACCCTCGATCTTTCTTCCCGTGCAAATATGGACGGAGCAGGAAGGGAACTGGCGATCGTTATGCTCTCTGGTGGCTACTGAAAAACTGACAGCATCTAAATTACTGGCTGACAAGCATATCACATACCACCTGACAAAAGGAGTAAGCAAGTCACAGATTGTACAACGTCGTCATTTCTCTACGGAGATGCTAGGTTTTAGAATGCCAAGTTAAACCAAATGAAAAATATATGACTGCAAACAGGCTAGAAACAGATTCACATCTCTTATCCGCCACGCTTTGAATCATAAAGAATCCGCTGTTGGAAATAACAAATGAACTCACAATTGCTTTGCTGCGGATAACTCCCACATGTTTTGCAGATATGTTTTAGGAGACGTTTGCAGATTAGTCAGCGGAGCTTGATACACTCCTCTTGCCTCCTTGGAGAGCCGAGGCCAATCCTAGTATAAAAGCTTTCGCTGCTTGGCATAGAAATGGATAACAGAGGAAATTAGCTAGGAATACAAAGAAAACTTCTGCACGGTTTACATACCAACCTGACACACAGATAAGACATTCATTTTAAGAACATTAAATAAACGTGTTGTTTTTTTTTAATCCAAAGACATGTTTTTTTTTCTTTTAAGTTTTTGATAAAGTATGGATTAATTAAAACCCCTTTTCACGATTCTAAAGGACAAAATAAAAAAAGAAAATATTTGGGATCCATTGATTCCCTATCTTTCGGGAAATGCAAACGCCATTAACATCATAGAATGGATGGTTCTTTGGCCTTACTTTTTACTCTTCTTCCTTTCTTTACCGCTTTCTTTCTTCCTATTCTTTTCCCTTCTGGGGGGGAAGGGGGCCTTGTCTTCCGATCCAGTATGGAGTGCCTTGAAAGGTAGCATCCAGTTTTTGAAGTGGGACGTGGAGGTGGAGAGGAGCCCACCACGCAATGCCTTTCCAGTTTTCCCAATACTGGCACATTCGATTTATTTCAGTCTGACACACTGAAATGAGAATAATCTTAAGCATATTGATAGGAGACCCATCTATTCGTAGTTCGTTTGGTTTTATGCTGATTTTGAATGCATCTGATTCTGTTCTAATATTTGATGTTAACTAGGCTGACATATATGTTACCGCATATAACCAAAGATGGGAAAAGTGTATTACACCTTCCCTAACCCCTTCTTTATATATCGCATTGGTTTTTTATGCGCAAGGGGGGAGATTGTGCTCATGTGCCAACCCCACAATGTTTTGTGTACTCTCTCTTACAAATAACATACGTTTTTGAAAAGAAAGAAAGCCTCCTTTAGTTTTTTTTTTGTCTCATCTTTCCTTGTCCCAGAGACGTAAGAAGAAGTAAGGGTAGATCTCGCCATAGTGAGTTGAAAACTCTAATTAATTGTCAACAGAACCAGAAGTGTCCACATTGAAAGATGTACTTGACTGTTCCAGTGAATTTTTTAATTCCTATCAGTTTCCGTCCGGGTGACCACGGTGAGACTAAATCATCCCAGAAGCAACACAGTGATAGGCAGAGGTACACTATCCGAAAGTTCAACGTTTTTGCTTCAGATATACTTTAAACATTTTAAGCTTATGGATTGAAGAAAGGCTTACACAAATCAGTCAATGAGATGAAGGATGTCACCTTTCATCTCATTATTTTGACAATTTCAAAGTTCTACCAGAAGTATAGAATGTGGGCCTCCCCAGAGCATCAGAAGCAACCTTTGAAGATATATTAAAAACAGTGATTCCTGTGCCAAAGATTGTTATATATAATGTGATACCCCTGCTACTAAATAAAAAAAATAATTTGTAAATAACAAAAATGTGCCATACTGTGAATAAATATGGGTGCTAGGTATCCCAAGTATTACTATACATCATGCCACAACACTAAAACATCATAACTTAAATTTGTGCAAAAAAATGTCCACCAATAAAAGTCCAGTGTCCTTATAGCAATCTGCTTGCTACATAAAGAATCCAATAGTGGATTTATACCTCCAAACAGTGCTCTGGTCATGGAATATACAGTGCCTTAAAACATGTGTCTTTGTGATCCACCCACCTCTTTACACACTGACACTCACCAGACATTTAGACCCAAATGTTTTGTGGGTCAGCTCACACTCTGTAAAACCTTATATAATGACACACTCTGGTGCTCCACTTCTCTCTTTAATAGGAGCCGAGCTCCGATGTTGTACTCAGGAGAAGAGGTCAAACATACTCCTCTTTAAAAATTTTAGGAGACACCACAACATACCAGAAACTGAGGAGTAATCCTAGTTTCAAATTAACACATAAGCTGAAGGAGTATGTAAAAAAGTGTCATGATTAGAGTTGAGCGAACCCAAACTGTAAAGTTCGGGTCCGTACCGAACTTTTGGGTGTCTGGGACCCGGATCCGAACCCGGACTTTTCAAAAAAAAAGTCCGGGTTCGGGTCAGGGGTTCTGGTAATTTAATAAAAGTTTTGAAAATTGCTGTAACAAAGTCCTGAAAAGTCCTAGAGGTCTGAAAAAGAAAGGATAATGGGGGTAAGGGTCGGACAAGTGCCCTACAAAGAAATGGGGACAGGGAAATAACTTAAAAGCATTTTTAAACTAAAATCACATAAAAAAATCAAAAATGGAGATGGATGTGGACCATCTTCAAACTGTATGAGAAAAGTATAAATTAGCGGGAGAAGCCATAGCAGTGTTCTAAAATCATCTTCAAACTGTGTGTGAAAATTATAAATTAGCCGGGAGAAACCATATCACTGTTCTATAATCATCTGCAAACTGTGTGTGAAAGTATAAATTAGCCGGGAGAAGCCATATCACTGTTCTACAATCATCTTCAAACTGTGTGTGAAAAGTATAAATTAGCCGGGAGAAGCCATATCACTGTTCTTCAATCATTTTCAAACTGTTTGTGAAAAGTATAAATTAGCGGGAGAAGCCAAAGCAGTGTTCTAAAATTTAGAACAATAATATGGCTCTCTATGCGGCTGGAAGAACAGTAATATGGCTCTATCCCCCTGCAATAGGCTTTTCCCATACACTTTGAAGATGATTTTAGAACACTGCTATGGCTTCTCCCGCTAATTTATACTTTCACACACAGTTTGAAGATGATTGTAGAACAGTGATATGGCTTCTCCCGGCTAATTTGTACTTTTCACACACAGTTTGAAGAAGATTTTAGAACACTGCTATGGCTTCTCCCGCTAATTTATACTTTTCGCACACAGTTTGAAGATGATTGTAGAACAGTGATATGGCTTCTCCCGGCTAATTTATACTTTTCACACACATTTTGAAGATGATTGTAGAACAGTGATATGGCTTCTCCCGCTAATTTATACTTTTCACACACAGTTTGAAGATGGTCCACATCCACCTCCATTTTTGATTTTTTTATGTGATTTTAGTTTAAAAATGCGACCCTTACCCCCATTTTCCTTCCTTTTGCAGACCTCTAGGACTTTCTAGGACTTTGTTATAGCCATTTTAGTGTCTAAAAGTTCGGGTCCCCATTGATTTCAATGGGGTTCGGGGTTCGGGGTCAGGGTCAAAGTTCGGGTCCTGTCTCGAAGTTCGGCCGAAGCAGCAGAACCCGAACTTCCAGAGGTTCGATCAACTCTAGTCATGATGTAATACTTGGGATACCTAGCGCCCATATTTATTCACAGTATTGACCTACGAAGATCTGCATGGAGACAGGAGTCCTATCCACAAACAAATTACCCTAGGTTGTGCACTCATGTGGTAATCTGCAACCTCAACAGATGTGAGTTCACCCCTACATTCATTTTCTCATTCAACATTTTTCTGCCAATTATTACACTATTAAGGCTGTCCTGTCTGCTTGCTCTTGCTTTTATTTTTCTGCAGGCCCCTCGCTTACTTATCCTGCAAGCACAACATTTGCCATAAATCAGTTAATAGCATTTTCTGCACCCCAAAACTAAGGATGCTCAGTTATGCAAATATCGACTTTCTTAGAGAAAGCCACACTCTAGCCTATCCCCTTCTGTTAAGAGCAAACAATTACTCTTGTACAAATGGTGCGATATTGGGTAGATAGTCACTTAGGGGATGATAGAGAGGGTGCATCAGGCTAGTGCATTATCCCAAGAGATTTTATTGTTAAAACCAAAGATAAAAACTCTCCAGATGGCATAGGGAAGGGCATCAGGGCTGCTGCTATCTGACGCGTTTCAAAGCCTTGCTTTCTGCTTCAGAGCTTCTTCTCTTTTTACTATCTATCCCCTCCTGTACCAGACAGTTATCTAGGAAGACCGTCCACCACTCTTAGGAACCAATAATAGGGTTTGAAAAATGAGAAGCAATGAGCGAGAGCTTCACATTCTTTAAAGCAGATCTTCACCCTCAACTGGATGTTACTTCTCTCCACCCCTGCGCTGTGCAAATCAGGAATTCTTTCCTTTCTTTTTTGCTTACTTTTTTATTTTAATGAACATTTTCTGCCCCCCACCTGTGAACGTCATTCACGTAGGTGAGGGACCACGCAAGAAAAGAAGCGGATCTCAGCAGGACAATGCTGGATACGCTCTGTGGGTGAGGACCTTAAATGTGCAGGACCTGCAACCAGGTAAGCAGGGATTAAAAAAAAAGTGGTGGAAGAAAGGTATTGATCCGCTGTAATGAAGATGAGATTTGGTCTAGCTTTCAGGGCTAGCAGGGTGTTCAAGCAAAAATGGATTTCTATCCTTGGTGCTTAAAAACACAAGTGTTGATGCCCAAAGCCACACCCTTTTGATAGAATTTTCTTGTTTGTTTATTTTTATTGATCTTAAATTGAAACGTATCTATGTCTAAGCACCACAAACTGAAAACACTCCTTAATTTATTTCTAATATGCAAAGTAAACTCATCCATCCATGTCTGCATGTCCCCCTAACATTTCTAACAAAGGCCATCTTGAGTAAGGGCAGATGGTTCATTTAACTTTTACTCCCTGTAATCTATCCATCTGCCCTTAGCTCAGGCATGCAGGCAGGAGGCTGTGCCTAGCAAAGATAGGCCCTCCTCCAGATTAAAGGAAAAAAATGCCTATGAAGTTTCCTGGGACGTATAACTTAATTTTAGCCTAGGAAACCAGGAAGCACCTGAAGAAATGCAAAAAAGTTAAATAAAAAAAAATATATGTATATACACATTTCTATTTATTCACTAATGCTAGTAGCATAAGGATTAAAAATAATTGATTGAGAGAGTTCAGTTGCCCTTTAACCTGACTTAAAATATTTCATATTTTAAATATTTACCAATATTTTTATCTTATTATTATTATTCATTGTGATATTAAAGTGTGCAATAAATGTTTGGGGGTTGATGAACAATCTGAAACTCTACGAAGGGGTTGATGAGCTGTGGAGTTTGGAGGACCCTAGTTCTATACCATTATTAACACCATTAATACACTATTATTAACCCTTTAGGAGACACAAGATTGGCATTGAGGCTGCTAGCATCTAAACACCTATGACCATGGGGTTCCCTACTATTTATTATTATTACTAATAATAACCCACAGCCCGTTACCACTTTAAAAATGCCCATTCCACTTCTTTTCCCATTCCCATTTCACACTTTTCATTTTTTAAGGTGATAAGACAGGAAGCTGGAAAGTGAACACTGGATAAACCAGCAAGATTTCATGTACATAACAGAATTACAAGGACCAGAACAGCATGTAATTCCAGTCACCAGATAGAGTTTGTCCCAGGGCTAAAATAAGCCAGTCTAAGTGTTAACAGCTCTAAGTTGACAGCTTCTAAATATCAACTATCTCATTACGAGGTCATTTAAATATCTAATGGTATAACATTCTGTGTGGACACCACAACTACTGGGCACTGCGTTTAAAAGTGTAATAGCCCTGAGCGAGCCATAAAAGTAATATAATTCCTACTATTGCCAAAAAATAGACAGCAGAAAAAAAAACAATTAAAATGATACTGTATAATATATACAGGGGGACGATTGTTTAACTGAAATAGGCTGAAAACAGGTAGTTTCCTTACTAAACTATATTCATTTATAGTACAAAGTAGTAAAAAAAAGGTAAAAAGAAAAAGTACAATACAATAGTTTTACAAACAGCATGTGTTACAAAAAAATAAAACGTGTGTGTATAGGGGAGGGGTGGGGTGGGGGGTTAATTTGCCCTGTACTTTTTTTTTTTTTCTACACACGTTTTCTTTTAATTCACCTAATATCTGATTTTTCAATTAAGGAAACATCTTTAGAAAATACTAAGTCTCCCTTTGCTGCTCTATACAAAGTCTGCTTTTGCTGCCCTTTACCAAGTCTGCTTTTGCTGCCCTATACAAAGTCTGCCTTTGCTGCCCTATACAAAGTCTGCTTTTGCTACACTATACCAAGTCTGCTTTTGCTGCCCTATACAAAGTCTGCTTTTGCTGCCCTATACAAATTCTGCTTTTGCTGCCCTATACAAAGTCTGCTTTTGCTGCCCTATACAAAGTCTGCTTTTGCTGCTCTATACAAAGTCTGCTTTTGCTGCCCTATACAAAGTCTGCTTTTGCTGCCCTATACCAAGTCTGCTTTTGCTGCCCTATACCAAGTCTGCTTTTGCTGCCCTATACAAAGTCTGCTTTTGCTGCCCTATACAAAGTCTGCTTTTGCTGCCCTATACAAAGTCTGCTTTTGCTGCCCTATACAAAGTCTGCTTTTGCTACCCTATACCAAGTCTGCTTTTGCTGCCCTATACCAAGTCTGCTTTTGCTGCCCTATACCAAGTCTGCTTTTGCTGCCCTATACCAAGTCTGCTTTTGCTGACCTATCCTCCTGAACAAAGTTGGTTTCTTGGCTGCCATGCTAATGTTTTGGCTTTAAATTTGTCTCACGGGCAGTAGGACTTTTGTTTCTTAGACCTGATGACTTAGAATTAAAGAAGCCTGGCCACTAGTATTTTCAGAAGGAGGTCCATAATAAGAAATGCCTTGATTTATTTTATCACAAAGTGTACTTTTAATATTATATTCATTTGACCAATATATTTCCTGTATGCCAGAAAAAGAAAAAAAGTTTGATAGCCTGCACCATGAAAGTAACTGATGTGGACAGTTCCATGGTACCTCTGCCAGTCTCTTTCCCAGCAATAAGGTTACATCCTTATCAAAGGTGAATCGTGTATATTTTTAATTTAAAAATATTTCATCTTTAAAGTGGTAGTAAACTCTGTTCTACCACTTGTTCCTACAGGCAATTCTATAGTAAGGCTTACCTGTAGGTCCTGTGAATATCTCCTAAACTTGCACAGTTTAGGAGATATTCAGAGTGAATGCAGCCAGTGACCTTACCAGCACATGCGCTCTGAAGATCAAGCATACCATGCTAGACTTTTAGAGCCTGTGATGTAAATGGTGGCTCCCGCATGCATTCACAGGAGTGATGTCATCTTGCCCCCGCCACTCATGTAGCAGGAGGCCGCGAACCCAGAAGGTAAACTGGGGGTAGATGTCCCAGTGGTAGCAGTGTGGCGCTGCAGGGCTTCGTTCTAAGGTAAAGCCTCGTACACACGGTGTGACGATCATATAAAAACGGTCGTACGACCGTTCGTTGGACGATCATCCGACCGTTAGTACACACAATTAGAACAGCCGATGTACGACGGTCGTACAACAGAAGTTGCATGAGCAAACTAGAAAACTTTGGTTGTACAACAAGTGGCCGTACGACCGTTGTATCGTGTGTACAGAGAAGTTGGTCCAACAAGTTGTACTGTGCCAAACACGTATGCTCAGAAGTCAGGAACGACTGGAAGTGTCGTTCGTGTAAACCTACGTTCCTACTTCACAAATTACATGCACCTGAGCTTCCTCTTTATACGTTCGTAACACGTCGCTACGTTCGGCTTGGTTGTACGATCGCTTAGTGCATGTCAGTACGCGAGACACAACAGCCAACATACGATTTGGGCTGTTTGGTCGTACGATCGTCGCACCATGTGTAGGAGGCTTAAATCTCTCATAATGTGCTAGTATGCGATGCATCCCCAGCTTCTTCCCTGTGCGGCATTGTTGGCCATCTTGATTGGCCGCTATGGGATGACATAGCTCCCACACATATGCAAGGGGTTCTGAGAATTTTAAAGAAGATTCCGATTTGACAGTTAAATTTGCTTTACTGCAGAAGAGACCTAGCATGTCTCTTCTGCAATAAAAAGCCTTATTCCTATCAGTTTTTATATTTTTAACTTGAGGTCTGTTTTAAATTGTTTGAAAACAATATGGTTCCAGCTGAGAGCCCATTTCGATTGTTTGAAAGCAACATGGCTCATGCTGAGAGTCCCTTTACCTCGTTAAAGGTTAAAATGTATCTCCTCTAGCTTTTCTATACCTCTCCAACAATGCTTAGATGAGTTGAGACACTGGAAATGGAACACAACATTTTGTAGGTTGGCAAAATGGAAATTCCAGTGGCAACATCAGAGAGACACAGAGCTGAAAGGACTCCTTGAAAAGAAGCACAAGATGTTCTGTGAGCAGTCATATGGAGGCCAGCAGATGTTCTATTGACCTGTGCAAGGCTCAATGCAAAGAATCAGCCAAATTAGCTTTGCACATGCTCTCTGGCCCAGGTGTAGCAGAGATAGAATAAAAATATTGCTGAATGTCCCTGGAGGTACTGGAAACCCTTCAATGCGCTTTTTATAGAAAAGGGGGGTAGGAATGAAATGATAACAAGGTCGCTCATTAAGTAAAGATTATGGGCTATATTTTCCTTCTAGTTTAAATAACTAAATTCTACGCTAAATATAAACTTACAAGTAAAGCATTATTTGGTGGACTTGGACACATTAACTGTCTGTGGGGCATAAATCTCACAGAAATGACAAACGTTTCCTAACTAGAAGCTGAACATTGAAATATACAGATGAAATACATATATGAGAGGTGTTGTCACTTTGTATTTCTGTCTGTCCAACACAGATTTTTCATGCAGCATAGCCAGCTGGGTGACACAACTTACAGCCAAGGAATATAGTGGTGCCTTTCCTTCAGCCCCAGACTGCCTACAAGACAATGAAAGAGTAGCAGTAGCAAATTCCAAGTCTACATGTTTGCAAGCAGCACCGCTGATCCACTTACAATCCTGCTCCTCCCTCTCCCAGTCTGAGTGCTGCTCTAAACCCCATAGTGCTTAACTAGTGTTGGCTAGGAACAGTACCTACAATCATGGGCGTCCGCAGAACTTTTTTCAGAAGGGGGGCATCATTTTAAGGTCAGCCATGCTCCGCCCCTTTCGAAAATGTCATGAAGGGGAGGGGCTTAGCCGCAACTCACAATTATTTATTTTAAAGGGGGAAATGGCAGACTTTATTCCAGGCATGTGCTATGTACAGGGTGCAGATTCCAGGCATGTGCTTTGTACAGAGTGCAGATTCCAGGCATGTGCTTTGTACAGAGTGCAGATTCCAGGCGTGTGCTTTGTACAGAGTGCAGATTCCAGGCATGTGCTATGTACAGGGTGCAGATTCCAGGCATGTGCTTTGTACAGAGTGCAGATTCCAGGCATGTGCTATGTACAGGGTGCAGATTCCAGGCATGTGCTTTGTACAGAGTGCAGATTCCAGGCATGTGCTTTGTACAGGGTGCAGATTCCAGGCATGTGCTTTGTACAGAGTGCAGATTCCAGGCATGTGCTTTGTACAGAGTGCAGATTCCAGGCATGTGCTATGTACAGGGTGCAGATTCCAGGCATGTGCTATGTACAGGGTGCAGATTCCAGGCATGTGCTTTGTACAGGGTGCAGATTCCAGGCGTGTGCTTTGTACAGAGTGCAGATTCCAGGCGTGTGCTTTGTACAGGGCGCAGATTCCAGGAGTGTGCTATGTGCAGGGTGCAGATTCCAGGAGTGTGCTATGTACAGGGTGCAGATTCCAGGCGTGTGCTATGTACATGGTGCAGATTCCAGGCATGTGCTATGCCAGTATACATATCCAATCCCCCGCACAGAGCTCTCTTCCCCCCACAGAAAAGAATTGTCTATAACTCACATTGGCAGGTCAGGCTCCTGGCACAGGCTTCTGCAGGTCAGTGCTGTCTTAACACCGGACGATGGAAAGCCCTGCAGGGCTGCCGTCCACAGTGTAATCTTCCTTCCTGTGCTGGGAGCTGGTACATGGAGTGTTCCAGCACCTGCTCACAATCTGCGTAGACACCTTGCGATCCCTGATTCCGGGGGGGGGGCACTTGCCCCCCCTTGCCCCTACCTGTGGACGCCCATGCCTACAATACTGGGAGGCTGAAACTTCCAAAGGGTGCAAAGAGATGCCTCATCCAATTTACTTTCACAGGTTTCAGGCATAAGTGCAAATTGTGGATCTCCATTGCAAGTTTAGTCACAGATAATTCCGCTTTCAGCCTAGGTTCACACTGGTGTGGTGCGTGGAATCACTAGTGATTCAAAAAGGAATTGCATTCTTGTTCAAATCACATGTGATTCTTTGCAATGAGAGTTCAGCCCATTCATTTTGTATGGCTCAAATCATACCGCACCCCGACAAAAAAGGCACATGCACCTATTTTTTGCCGCACTGGAAACAGATCACACTAATCGGAGCGAATCCTGCACCTCATCTGTCTGAACTTAGGCCAAAACTGCATTTGGTGGTCCCTTAGTCATCAGTAGGAAGTACGAGTGTTGTACTGAAAGTAATGCAAAAGTGGGCATAACGTTTTAATTAACTTACATACAGTAGGTAGTTCAAATTTCACATGTTGGTAGAGTAACTCTTCCTCTATAGCAGTAGGGTTGCCACATCATCCCTTTAATCCAGGACACATATGAATTACACAGGTTCTGAGGCTGATTTAACGTAGATAAGGCACCAAGTGATTTTAATTACCACCTTAATCAGCCACCTGTGTAATTAATATGTGTCCTGGATTAAAGGGATTATGTGGCAACCCTATATAGCAGTGGTTCTCAACTACAATCCTCGGGACCCACTAACAGGCCAGATTTTCAGTATTACCTTGGTGAGATGCAAACTAGAATACTGCAATCACTGAGCAGCAAATTATATCACCTGTGATGTATTTCAGTTATCCTGCAAACCTGGCATGTTAGTGGGTCCCGAGGACCGGATTTAAAAACCACTGCTCTATAGTAACTCTTTTTCTTCTTTTTCATTGCAGGTAAATAATGGATTCCAAGCAGAAGCAGCATGCCATCATTGAGTTCTTAATGAAGGTTGGGTGCAGGCTTTCTGACATTGATGGTCTCCCACTGCATGGTTTGACATCAGTTATGGTTTTCCCTTCCTTAAACCTCTAAAGGCAAACATATACTGTTAGTTGTTTGTTACCTGTAGCTAAGATTTGAACCATTCTAGCTATCGGGCTTGAGCTGTATCCTTCAAATATTACAAGGGTTATACTGAAATGATTGCAAAAGTGGGCATAACTTTTTTATTAACTTACATAGTTTGTTCAAATTGCACATGCTGGTAGAGTAAATTCTTCCTCTATAGTAACTCTTCTTCTTTTTCATTGCAGGTAAATAATGTATTCCAAGCAGAAGCTGCGTGCCATCATTGAGTTCTTGCCAAAGGGGGGTGCAGGCTGTCTGACATTGATGGACTCCCACTGCGTGGTTTGACTTCAGTGCTGGTTTCCCCTTCCTAAAACCTCTTTATCCATCTATGCCAGTGTTTCCCAACCCAGTCCTCAAGGCACACCAACAGGTCATGTCTTCAGGATTTCCATTATTTTGCACAGGTGATTTGATCAGTTTCACTGCCTTAGTAATTACCACAGCTGTTTCATCTGAGGGAAATCCTGAAAACATGACCTGTTGGTGTGCCTTGAGGACTGGGTTGGGAAACACTGATCTATGCATGTTGCTATTGTCAATGTGTCATCTCTTTGAACATTCTGCAGCCTTCTGTGGATGTCAGACAACCTGCACACCTTTGTCAAGAACTCAATGTTGGTACCTTGCTTCTGCTTGAAATCCATTATTTACCTGCAATGAAATAGAAGAAGAGTTACTATTTCAGTGTGGGTAAATAATGGATTCCAAGCAGAAGCAACATACCATCATTGAGTTCTTGACAGGGCTGGTGCAAGGATTTTTGGCACTCTAGGCGAAACCTCATTTTTCCGCCCCCTTGACTCCACCCCCTTTTCCCTGCCCAGCTTGATCAGCGCCAATGAATTGCAGCCTGACCAGCGCCGATCAAATGCAGCCTCACCAGCGTCCATCAAATACAGCTTCACCAGCGCCAATCAATACAGCCTCACCTGTGCCCATCATATACACCTTCACCAGCTCCAATTGATATAGTTTCACCTGTGCCCATCAAATACAGCTTCACCTGTGCCCATCAAATACAGCCTCACGGGGGTGGGGGCAGAGGGGAGTATTTGGCAGATCAGTCACTATTTCTATATACATTTGCAAATGGCATGTGATAATACAATCTCATTATCTCAGTCAGACAGTGTCAGTTTTTACATGGATCAATGCAGAACAGCCAGTGACAGATTAACAGTGGCCAGGCGCCCCTAGGCGGCAGTGCGCCCTAGGCGGCCGCCTACTCCGCCTAGTGGTAGAGCCGGCCCTGGTTCTTGATGAAGAAGGGGTGCAGGCTATCTGACATCCACAGAAGGCTAAATAATGTTCACATAGATGACACATTGACAATAGCAACATGCATAGATGGAGAAAGAGGTTTAAGGAAGGGGAAAGCAGCACTGAAGCTAAACCACGTAATGGAAGACCATCAATGCCAGACAGCTTGCACCCCCTCGTCAGGAATTCAATGACATCACGCTGCTTCTGCATGGATTCCATTATTTACCTGCAATGAAATAGAAGAATAATTACTATTTCAGAGCAGGTGAATAATGGATTTCAAGCAGAAGCAACATGCCATCATTGAGTTCTTGACAAAGAAGGGGTGAAGGCTGTCTGGCATCCACAGAAGGCTACAGAATGTTCACATAGATGACACATTGACAATAACAACATGAATAAATGGAGAAAGAGATTTAAGGAAGGGGAAACCAGCACTGAAGCTAAACCACGTAGTGGAAGACCATCAATGCCAGATAGCCTGTACCCCCCTTCATCAAGAACTCAATGACGACACACTGCTTGGAATCCATTATTTAGCTGCAATGAAAAAGAAGAAGAGTTACTGTAGAGGAAGAGTTACTCTACCAACATGTGAAATGGGAACAAACTATGTAAGTTAATAAAAAAGGTATGCCCACATTTGCAATACTTTTGGTACAACCCTTGTAATATTTGCAGGATACAGCTCAAGCCTGATAGCTAGAATGGCTCAAATCTTAGCTACGCGTAACAAACAACCAACAGTATCTGTTTGCCTTTAATCCTGAGTTCAACATCAAGCAAAACATCGATTTGTATTCTCATAGTGTTCACCTTGGTGAAACCTTTAGTTCATGATTTCTCTAAATAATGAAAGAAAAAGTTACCTAGAAGTATTTTCTCTGGAGCCTTTTCTGCTTTCACATCTCTTACCCGAGTTCACAGACTTGTCTTTAATAAATCAACTCCGCTCTCACAGAAGCCTAAATACAGAATAATGTTGAAATACTTGTATTTAGGATCACACAATCGCAGAGATTTTTTTTTTTTTCTAATTCCCCGAGGCTCACATAGTTTTCTGCATGGCCATAGAAAGACTTTCTTCCTTGAGAGTGTAAAAGATAGAAAATTGCTGGGTTAATAAACATTTGACTGTGATTTATTGAAAGCTACCATGTCTCTTTTTCTTTTTTTCACACCTTTGGAGAAAGCTGCTGGAGGGTGGACAGGGTAATCTCGCTTTCTCCATAAAACTCCCAACAATGTCACATCTTCAATTAGATTTTTTTAGTGCCTCAACTGCCAAAGAGGCTGGAGTCCCCTTGTTCTTGTTCTGAGAGATGGTGGGTGAAAGGTCGCCTCTGCTATACTCAATTTTAACAAACACTTCCTATTGGCATCACATTACAGTGCAGATATCCATCTCCTGACACAATGGCTCCAACTGTGTTTTATGTATCTATGTTTAAGGTTGAACTCCAGGGATGAAAACAATTACCACTGTAGAGGGTTCTTCTCCTGTACTGCAAGGGTTAACTTCTCATTTTTCCCAGGGGGTGATAAATAAGGTGATATCTCCTGAAGCCTCTTCTTTTCCCTCCTGACCGGTCACAGCTTTCTAATGTCCACTTGTACCATGCAGGGCCAATATTCCTGCATTGTATGGGAGGACACCAAGGCAAAGGAGATCACTGGCTGCCAGGGGAGCAAGGGAAAAGGTAGATATAGCACCATCTCCATTATCCTTTGGCAGTTAACCCTTGAAGTGGGGGGGGGGGGGGGGAGGGCGGCATTGTAAAGATAAAGATTTTTCCTCCCCAGAGTTCAACTGTAGTATTTTACCTGCCAATAGAATGGTTAAAGTGTATGCAAACCTTTTTTTTGCTTAAGATAATGTAGGCAGGAATTAAAAACTATACTGGAAATGGAGAAAGTGCAGAGAAGGGCAATCAAACTGATAAGAGGCATGCATAGGCATGCACAGGGGCACACCCTAATCACTACATGTAGTGCCGGTTCCCTCTACTGTCCAGGTTTCCCCCCATGTTGCCCCCCTAGCCTTGCAGTGCTGTTGGCTTCCCTCCTCTCCTCCCACCCTCCCCCGGCTGCTGCAGGGGGATCTTTCAGGATGGGGAGCGGGGGGAAGGGACTAGTAAATATGTAATTTACCAAATATGTATAAAACAATCCTGCGCTATAAACACAAATAAAACCGTTGAATATGGGAAAAGAGTTCTCTTTCTAGCTTACAAATATAAAAAGTATAATATAAAATTAGTGCAGCTGACAGACTGGTCAAGGTGAAACCAAAAAAATCATGTACAAAACTGCAGCGCACCTGTCCCTGGTCATATAGGGCAAGACGTCGCTGGCTAACCACACCCCTGACGACGTCAATCAGATGAGGAAACGCGTTGGGTGGAGCCTAGCGACGCTTGCCACATGTGACCAGGAAGCTTCCCAGCGGCCGCCATCTCAGTGATTGGACGCCGAAAGTTTTACACGACCGTTCGCGCTTTTTTATCTACCCAAATGTGAGTGTGCATTTTACATTTATTTAATACATTGCTGGTTTATACAATCTACACTATGGGAGCTTTATGTTTTTCATGACCATCAACTGCGAGTCTTGTTGAGCTGTGACCCCCCCCCCCCCTTGGAGCCGTTTAAGGGATTCCTATTGAGAGTGAAGGACTGCTGATGTTCCCATCCAATTGGATTGATCGCTTGAGGCTGACACTCCGTAACAGGGGGTCGTGAGTTCTGGTAAGGGGCCTGGTGTGCTGGTGTCACGGGTGATGGTCTGCACGGTGGATGTTTGCATATTACTGTCAACTGTGAAGGATGTCTTCTGGGATTCCATTACATTGCATATGTGGACATTGCATGATTAATTTGTGCGCTGCAGTTTTGTACATGATGTAATTTACCAGCCCCTTCCTTTTCTAAGTGAACACACTCGCCCACTGTTCATTCATAAGTGAAGCATAGTAAACTGTGTTTATGAATGAACAGGAAGCCGCTCAACACAGAGCACTTCCCATTCATTCACTGCCCTGTGCAGCTGAGGCTGCAGAGAAAGTCATGTGTGTTTGAACTTTGGAGTGCACACCCTAATGCAATAGGCTGCGGACGCCTATGGAGGCATGGAGGAGCTCAGCTATGAGGAAAGATTAGAGGAACTGAATTTATTCTCTCTTGAGAAGAGGAGATTAGGGGGGATATGATCGACATGTATAAATACATAAGGGGTCCATATCCACTTCCACACCGCATGCAGTATATTTACTGAGACAGTGTGGATGTGTCTCATGAATCGCCGTAATTAAAAGGCGATTTGCATAGTGGCAGCTAGAGGAGTGTGCTCGTGGCTCGGCTGGACCCGATGTCCGCTGGCGAGCCGCGATGAGTTGCCACAGGAAAAGAACGGGGAACCACCGATGTAAACACACAGTGGGGACATAGGAGATCTACTGATCCCTGTCACTGGGATCAGTTACATCTCTTATGCCCATGGTAGCCCATCCCTCCCACAGTTAGAACACATGCAGGGAACACAGTTAACCCCTAGGTCTCCCCCTCCAGGTTAACCCCTTCACTGCCAATGACATTTATACAGTAATCAGTGCATTTTTATAGCACTGATTGCTGTATAAATATCATTGGTTTCAAAAAAGTGTCAAAATGGTCCGACATGTTCGCTGCAATATCGCAGTACCACTAAAAATCGCAGATCACTGCAATTACTAGTAATAAATAAATAAATAAATAAATAAAAACCCCAGAAATTAATTCTCATCATTCGTATGCGGCAACTTCTGCGCAAATCAATCAATAAACGCCGATTGCAATTTTTTTTTTACCAATCTAAATGCAGCAATATTGCATGCTATGGGTCTATTCACACTGCTCCATGTTGGTCAGCAGCATTTAGCTGCATAAACCAAAACTAGAAAAAATTGCATTTGCTTTGCAATCATTACTGTATATTATGCTGTAAGCATGTAAACATTTGTACTAATGTTTACATGGTACATTATAAATTGACCCTATGCGCAGCCTCTGCCAAGTGAATTCAAGAGTTATATGTAAATATCCATACCGTGTAGGCAGTGGTGGTGATTCAGACACAAAATTACCTGAGCCTTTAGCTGTTCTAAATGACTGAAGGCCAAGGTTATTCTGAACATGTGCTGCCGCTGCTGATTACAGACAATTGATGTTTACATTTCCCTCTGAATGACTCATTTATGCAATGGTGATACAGAATGACTGCACAATGACCTCAGTCGTGAATGGCTCATTCAGGGGTAGATGTAAACAGTAGTGTGTAATCAGTGGCAGCGGTATAGGAGCAGAATGTGTGCATTTTAACTCATAAGGTTGGACAGGGAAGGAGGAGCAATGGATGGATAAGGTTATCCCTGCTCTCTCCTCCTGTCTATATTTTCTTGTAAGAACATTGTCAGGACCTGGATCACATGCTGGTGGCACTGTGGTTCCCTGGGCTGAGGATTTTAATTCCAGTATCCACCAGCGGGTGTCTCTTAGCAGCCAACAGATCCCATTTTTTAGCTATTACCTGATGCTGGCTGCTTGGAGGGTATTTAGGTCCACCACTATTAGTGCCTCTCGCTCCAGTGTTTTGATTGCTGCGAGATGCTGCTAGCCATTATCCTGTTCCTGCCCTGTTTGCTGTATCCTGCTGCCTTGTACATGCTTCCCCTTGTTCCTGATCCCAGTTTTGTTTCCCCCTTCCATCTGCTCCCTGCACCTCCAGTTTTCCCCTGCTGTTGTTCCGTCGTCCTATGTCGTTTGTCCCGTCCTTGTCCTATTACCGATCGTCGTAGAGCGTCGTTAGTTTTGTGACCTCGCTCTCCGTGATTATCACCACCTGGATTTATGGGAGGTTCGTCGGTCGTAGTCCATTATCGATTTTTTACCCTAGACAACCGACGATTCTCTGTGGGCGACCACCTATGACCTTAATTTTAGGAGTCGGGTCCCTTGGTGTCACGGTGGTCGTACACTAGGTCCAGGACTGTTACAAGAATGTTCTTTTATATCTGTCCTCCTCTCTCGTCC